>PVJL010003553.1:0-54903 GCA_004026885.1 Lyroderma lyra | reverse complement strand
ATGTACCATAAATACTTAGACTTGTGACCTCTGTCTTAAAAACATTTACTCTGATTTTGTCATTTTTATGTTAAAGACCTAGAGGAGGAAGAAAGTCATTTTCTTTCTTTATCAAATACTATCTTTGCTGTAAATAGAAAATAGTTCATTTTCAATTTTATGTGTTTTGGGGTAGAGATTTATTATCTGTAGTATGTTTGTCTGTACGAGAATGATTTCGGTGAGTTCATGTTGATGTATAGGAAGGTTTTGTTTTTCTTAATCTCCTTTTCATTCTTTTTTAATTAGGATGAGGACAATAATGATAACTTGAATTTTAGGGTACTTTTATTTTCATATATCTATTTTTTTGTTTCATCTTTACAAGAACTTAACTATAATCCTCCTAGTATGACACATCAGAAGAACTGTCTTGGGCCACACAAAAAAATATGCTAACGCTAATGATAGCTGATAAGCTTCAAAAGGAAGCGGGTGGAGGGGGTCGCCAAAAATCCCATAATGCTTTAAGAATCTGTGTTGGGCCACAGGCCAGACATGCCTGTTTCAGAGGTAGGTAAAGAAGCACTTCAGCATGGAGCATCGTATGTTTTATGAGCACGTGTGTGAGTATGTTAGACTGCGAGGGCTCACTTGTTCACTTGCATCCCACTTCCTGGGTATGCGTAAGGGTGACGACACATGCAGCTTCCCGGGCAGTAGGGTGAGGATATGTGGTTGTCTCTGAGAAAAGGTTTCATAGAGATACCTGGCCTCTGTGAGGTTACCGTTAATCCAGGGTGTGACCATTAGTTTTGCTTTTTAAGAAATGACTATAGTATTTTATTGTGGAATATGGTCACACTCTTCACAATAAACTAATTGAAAAACTATGTTCACACTATCAGATTTTTGTTGACCCTATAAACAACAAGCTGGCACTTAAGTGTTCAGTGGAAATGTTAAGAGAAGTCATCAAGAATAGCTAGAAGTAAATTTATTTAAATATGCTTTTGATTAAATGAAGCCTTGTATTGTCCTAGTATGTTAAAAAGAACAGCTTTGTATTGTTTTTTTCAAGCCTAGGTTTCTTCGTGTTCTGTATGGGAAGATAGAGCATCAGTTCTCCATTAAAATGTGTCATTAAGAGATCTGACAGTTAATACAGTCATTTGCTTCACAAACAAAAAATGCAAAACAAATATCCAAATAGTAAATAGTATAATAGTGCAAGTTTTCTCCTTGACCCCACTCTGTGTCCCCAGCCACCCAGTTCCCTTTCCCAAAGGCAACCAGTGTTCTCAGTTTCTCTTTTTTTTTCTTTTTCTTTTTGCTTTTTTGTATGTGGGTAGCTCCCTGACTGGGAATCGAACCCAGGCCACAGCGCCGCCAGCGCTGAAGCCTTAAGCCACTACACCTTCAGGGAACTCCCTGTTCTCAGTTTCTAATGTGCTTGTTTTGGAGAGATTGCATTCATATATAGATAATATAAATACACACAAACATGCATTTTGTCCCCTTCCCCTTACACTAGTGATAGCATGCTATAGTCACGCTTCTGATAATTCCAGTTTTTAAAAAATTTAACAGTACATTTTAGATGTCACTCTCTTTGAGTCTATGAGGAGCCTCATTCTTTGGTCCTGGAATAATGCTTGATAATGGTTGGTTTCCTGCTATTGTCAGACTAATGATTTTATTAGTTATGATATTTTAATATTTGATGCTGTAGAAATCCACACAAAACAATGCATGTGACTGCACATCAGAAAAGCTAACTGTTTTGCTCCTAAAAGAAGTCCAGCAGGATGTTTGGATTTCCTGCCAGTGAGTGCTCAGGCACACAGACTCTGACTAGTGGCTTCTTTTTAAGTCCCACTGGATCCTTAGTGTGAAATCAGCCAGTGAGGAAGAGATGTGGAGGAGGCACGGTGGTCACGCTCACTGCATTCTGTTACCCAGACTTCCCTCACATATCCTCACCCTACTGCCTGGGAAGCTGCATGGGTCGTCACCCTTATGCATACCCAGGAAGTGGGATGCAAGTGAACACGTGAGCCCTGGCGGTCTAACCTACTTACACACGTGCTCATAAAACATACGATGCTCTATGCTGAAGTGCTTCTTTACCTCTGAAACAGGCATGTCCGGCCTGCGGCCCAACACAGATTCTTAAAGCATTATGGGATTTTTGGCGACCCCTCCACCCCCTTTCTTTTGAAGCTTATCAGCTATTATTAGTGTTAGCATATTTTTTGTGTGGCCCAAGACAGTTCTTCCTATGTGGCCCAGGGAAGCCACAAGGTTAGACACTGCTGCTCTAAAACATGACTTGGGCAAAACCCGAAGCATTTAAACATGATTTCTTCTAGACATAAATAACCTATGGAAGTGTAAATGTAAGCTGCAGCTGCTACTGATACCATGTGTGTATTAAAACTTCGGTAGTTTTTTTTTTTTAATTTGAAGATGAAATGTGAACAGTTTATTGGCATATTTATGGAGTTGGATATATTTTCCTTCCCTCATTTTTAGCCTCTGCATAAGAGCCTAGATCCAAGCAACCTGGAGCATCTCATAACCCCGCTGGTCACCATTGGTCACATTGCGCTCCTTGCTCCTGACCAGTTTGCTGCCCCTTTGAAGTCTTTGGTAGCTACTTTCATTGTGAAAGATCTCCTCATGAATGATCGGGTAATTCGTATTTTTAGATTGTTGTTCATAATGTTCTCTTCTAAAATTCTGTACAGCAGAGAGAAGTGAGATGACATAAGTTACACTTCCATTGGCTGCATTATTTTAGATTTTCCTGTCTTTTTAAGCTGTTCTGTTTTCTCTTTAGTTGAGCCAAGGCATGTAACCTGAAATACATTCCTTGATAAATGCAAACTGCCACCTGATTCTCTTTCAGCCTTACAAGGGTTTAATTTTTGTAATGACTTTTTTTTTAATGTGAAGACTCACAGACTTGTTCACACTAACAGTCACCGTGACAGTAGTGGTCCCTTTCCCTGTGTACAGTAGGGAGGTAAACGAGCCCTGGGAGGACCCACTGAGCAGGGAATAGCCATTTTGTCTGTCTCCACTTTGTGAGTACAGTCGTCCCTACCCCGTCCACTGTCTGGCTTTCTGTGGTTTCAGTTTCCCATGGTCAACCGTGATCTGAAATATTAAATGGAAATTCCAGAAACAATAATTCATAAGTTTCAAATTGTGCACATTCTGAGTAGCAGGGAATCCCCGGCAACAGGATAGTTAGTTAACCCCAACATCTGGAAGGCAAACTCCCTAGACACAGAGAGCTAAAAGATATGTGTACAGCTCGGTAGCAGTCTTTCAGTTGAGAAGTGCCTTCAAAGTTAGTGGAAAAGAATGAAAAAGGAATCGCAGTAGAAAGACTGATAAGATTCCTAAAGTGAGTATGTCAGAAAGATCCCAAAAGCTCTCAAGAGGCAAATTACCAAAAATAAAGGCAATCAGTCTAAGTTCCGGTGTCTTCAGCTGCAAGACTAGGATCCAGAAAATCTGAATTTTCTGCAGCCAAGTAATTTGAGACACAGAATTCTAGTATTGAAGAAAAGGGGGAAATGTTTTTAGAAATCCAAGACAGAAAGTTTCAAACTTATAAGCCGTTTTGAATTACTCAAAAGATATATTCCACGAAAATACTGAATTCACAAGAAAAAACTCAACCTGCATAAATTATTACAAATAGTAAAAACAAATGAAAAAAGTTAACCTAAATAAGACCAACGGACTGTTTCCTAGGCTGCCAGCTGGGGTAAAAGTGGGACCCTAGTCTTCCAGAAGGGCTCAGCTGCTGCTTCACCTCAAGTCAGTTGCCTGGCTGCTGTTGGCAACTCGTGTGTCTCAGTTCCTGGAGTCTATCGTCTCGGGATGATTCTGAGATTGTGCTGGAAGGAAACCCAGACTTTTTGGAGGGTGTTTCCTTCCTCTGCTTTTATGAAGGTGTAAGCCCTCTAGCTCTGAAATTTTTACCATACTTGTTGTGTTTTTGAAATTTTTCTTACGATTCCGGCCTTATTTTGTGCCCCTTTTTATCTTCCAGGCAGCTAACTGTGGGTGGGTGGGTGTGGGTGTGGCCGTTTGGTGGGATTTAGGTAGTAAGATAGTAATGTATGTTTTCTGTTACTTATTTTTAACTGCAAAACTTTCTATTATAATTTTTCACCTACTCAAGAATTTTTTCTGTATACCTTTTCTCTTACTTAAGAACAATACTTTTTTGACTCCATTGTTTTCATCATAGACCTTGGCACCTGCCTTAAATAACTGAATCAGTAGTCTCCGCAGGGGCTGGTATGGGGGTGCTTGTAAGAGGTTAGAGGCAGCCCCGCCTTGCACCTGCGCTCACCAACTGGTGAGGACGTACCGTGCTGACGTGGGTGCAGTGAAGGTGCGCCTGTCGGCCTCTGTCCGTGAGAGGGTTAGACAGGTATTTCAGTCGTACGTAATACGTGTCACTGCAAAAGGTAAAGATTTCATTCATCCACTCCAAATTAAACATAATAATTCATATTCACATTTTAAAGTCCTTAAATTTTGTTTAGCTTCCAGGAAAAAAAACAACTAAGCTTTGGGTTCCAGATGAAGAAGTTTCTCCTGAGACAATGGTCAAAGTGAGTAATATTCACAGATTTGTTGGTTTTAATATACTTAATGTATTTTTATTATGGGCATTAAAATTTCTGTTTCTATTTAGAGATAAAGCTATTAAAACCATTTGAGTATTTATATTTATTGTATGACATTAGTCCCTGTGCTGTGAGAGATTAGGGCTATAATGAGAAACCAAAGGCCTTGAGGGTAGCTGCACGTAATCTGATTTGAGAAAAAAAGTTTGAAAATTGCCTCCATGTTGCTACCTCTTTGGTAAAGATGCTGATTCAGGTTTTAAGACTGTCATCTTTTCTGTGAGATTTGATAAAACTCATATTGATTTTGTTGAAAAATTCAACCTGTGATTCCTTGAATGACAAGTTATACAGAAGAGGTTGTTGGTTGCTAGTGTAGAGACGATCGATTTAGTGAAACCATCGATAGTCTATAATTGTGGACTTCACCTCGATGAGCTTCCCAAGGTGTGAAGGCAGGAACAAAATATTAAATATAGTTGTTTTTGTAGTAGTAATTTTTTATGAACTCGTGTGTGTGTGTGTGTGTGTGTGTGTGTGTGTGTGTTTCGTAACTGCTTTCTCACACTGGTTCAGCTTCAGATTCTGATACTATGTCTGCACACCGGGAGAGCAGCCCTTCCTTTATAGTTGAGAGATGCTCTGTACTTGTCAGGTCCCAGCACTGGTCTCAGCAGCAGTTTGTCTATACGTGAGCAGTGCTGGGCTGGAAGGCAGGCCACCTGCATTTGAGTTCATGTTCAACAGATGGTCTGGGAAAGGGCTCTTACGAATGTCTGCCACATGCCACTCTTCAAGACCTACTTAGCCCCTGAGACTTGAATCCCTAAAAGTTAAGATAATGTGAAAAATGGATAATGTGCCCGGGGGGTGAAGCATCCTTAAAGCATTCAATGTTATGTTGTATATACAGGAAAAAATAACTCTTTTTTTCCTGTCCTTTTTTTTTCCTTGAGCATCCATTAAAAACATTATTTTTTAAGGTCGATACAGAATTTCTTTAAAATGTAGCAATGTTTTATTTGTCAATTTGTCTTTGAAATAGATTCAGGCTATTAAAATGATGGTTCGATGGCTGCTTGGAATGAAGAATAATCACAGTAAATCAGGAACTTCTACCCTAAGATTGCTAACAACGATATTGCATAGTGATGGAGACTTGACAGAACAGGGCAAAATCAGGTGTGTAGTTATTTTTTCACAGTTCCTGGGATTGCATGCTATTTCAGCATTTAGTTTAATGGTTGAATGAATGGTACACTTCTCACACAAAAAATACTGCTTCGTAGGTATGCGAGTGTGTGTTGTACTATGCTTCTGCGCGGTGGTTATTTCAGAAGGGCAGTGGGTGTGTCGTGCAGGACACTGCTGTACATGGTAATTGTTTTTAAAATTGACGTTAACTTGTTTGAGTATCTAATGTGAAAATAGCAGCGTACCCATAAGTAACTGGTGGTGTATGTTCTTGTTAATGTCTCAAAGAAAAAGAAGCAGCTTGGTAGAAGCAACTCACTGAATCTGTTTCTAGAAATATAAATTTATGGAAATTTAAAAAATGCACTTGATGTAAATTATCTAACACACACTTCTTTGTTTGTGTTTATTTTGTTTTGTGTAAGAGGTGTAGTATAGTGTGGTGACTGGGAGCGTCACCTCTGGAGCTCAGCTTCAGATCCTGCCTGGCCTGGCATTTATGAGCAATGTGACCTTTGTTTAGTGAGTTACTCTAACCTCTGTGGACCTCAGTTCCTCAGGGAGAATGATGTAATCTCATCTAGCTGTTATGATAGTTGAGTAAGTTAGGATATTGAAGGCATTTAAAACACTGCCCAGCACATAGTAATGGGTGGTGGTAGTGGTTATTGTGTTAGGGTTAGCTAAAATTTAGAATCTTGTCTTCTGTGAAAACACAGTGTTATTTATTACTTCTAATTGGTAATAAAAAATAAGAGGATAATTCTTCCCCCCCTAATATATCAAGACTTCAGTGACGAAGAATAAAAAGGTGACTGCCAGCTGCTTTCTCCCTTTGCATCGGCACTTCTATTCTTGTATGGTTGCTGATGCTGTACTTTTTGTGTAGAATATTAACGGTAGCACATTCTTCTCAAACAAACCAAATAAAAATAAAACTCAGTCAACCATTCCATGTGTCTAGTCTAGTCTAGTTGTCTTTACCTGTCCTTAATTTATACATGCCAGTGCTCAGGATTTACATAGTAACTGGAAAAATAAATTTCCCTGGCATGAATACATTTTTGTCTCTTAAATTTATTAATTATATTATTTATGTACATATTTAAATTTCATCTTAGCTGTTTTTATCTATGTATTCTTTAACAAAATCATATGTGGGCTTGAATTCTTCAAATGTATGTAAATTACATTGGTTCTGCATTTTAAAAATGAGGCTTTATATAGAAACTTGGTCTTCAAAAACTTAGTTGTAAAGTATTTAATTATAACTGTTGTTTTTTTTTTTTTTTACATATATATACTCAGTAAACTCCAACAAGAAAACTGGTTGAGTGATTTACCTCATAACTGCTCTTAGCATATTCAGGCTAATGAACTGAAACCAGCTCTGGGACATGGAACTTGAGAACCTTGTCAATGTTGTCATGCATTCTGACAGTATTTTTACATAATCCTTAGAAAGATCAAGGAAGGAGCTTAAACCAAATAGGTATTAGATCTTGGAAGACTGAGTTACAATTTTCCTCCTTACTCCGATATCCTATAATTCATCTAACATACCACTATATCAGGGAGGATTGTTTAGATGTGTCTCCTAGTCAGGAATTTACTAATCTTGGAAGTGTGTCCCATTCAGCAGGAGTTTTCTTTCCTTAAACTTAAAAGGAGCCTCTTGGTAATATTAGAAAAGTTAGATTATAGCTAAAAATACTCATGTTTTATCCACTACACCTGCTTTCATGCTACTTCTTTTGTACTTAGCACAGTTGTTTAAGTTGACTGATTAACAAGTTAGGACATTTTTATGCCCAATCTATAAGTAAACACAAAACAACTAAACAAACAGGTTTTCCCTAGGCTTGGGTAAAAATTATTTTTGTACGATGAGGGAATTAAGTGACTTGAGATAGACTTATGTTCAAGAGAAGAATTTTGTGGTATAAGACACTGTCTTCCAAAGTTAAATCAACATAACATGATATTCATTCAGTGTCCCTAAATTGTTTTCTGCCCCTTTTTGTCAGAGGAATTTTTACCACATAAGATACACAGAGCAGGAATGTTTTTGTGTAGACGTTTGGCCATCTAATTTACTTTCTCTCTGCCTGTTTTTCAGTAAACCAGACATGTCACGTCTGAGACTTGCTGCTGGGAGTGCGATTGTGAAGCTGGCACAGGAACCCTGTTACCACGAAATCATCACATTAGAACAGTATCAGCTCTGCGCCTTAGCCATCAATGTAAGCAAAGGGCCAGATGGAATGGGCCTTTACTCAGGCTTTGTAGGGAGAAAAACATCCCTCATGATAGAGAGAGAAAACTCCTGAATGTCGATGTCTCCTTTTGAAAAATGTATGCATGAGACCCATTTCATTCTAAAACTGTCATTTGAGTTCTAGGTTGCTAACAGTGCTGTGGATTCTTGTTGTTTGCAGTACTTCTGTTCTACAAGGTGGTTCCAAGCACTGAATTAGAAAGTACTGAACCACGGCTCGTTCCTGCGTTTTTATCAGTCAAGTCAATACATGACCTTGTTGTATGTGTGTTTCTGTTTAGAGATACCTTATTGACTAAGTAGTTGTTTCATTAACCTTGAACTCATGGCCAGTGACACCATAACGCTTGCCTCAGTGAAGCTTACCTAACACATGTATTTTCTCCATGAGGCATATCCCAGTCTTCTTGCCTTAGGATCACTAAACAGCACGTTAGCACTGGGATTGGAAGCTGTTTTCAACAACAAAGCCAGCCACAAAAGTACTGTTGGAAAAATGTGGCGCTAAATAGACCATCAGGAGGACACTTGTTTGTAACAAGAGCTGAGACCAGAAGCTGAGACCAGAAGCAGAGCATTGCCTGTTCCCCTCAGGGACACGTGTCAGGCACGCAAATGTTGTGCTGCTCAGTGCATTTACTCAGAATGACTGTGAAAACACCGCAAGTACTGATTGTTGGGGTTACAAAGAAATGTTAGCAAGTAGGTGAATTCACAAATGCAGAATGTGCAATTGAGGAGGATTGAATATATTTAGTTTTTAAAAGGCAGAAAAAATATAGAAATGTATAGTTTTATAAATCAGATGAATTTTAGGTTAGAAGCATTCTTTATTACTCAATAAGTTAAAATTTCAGGTAACAGTGATACTAATGGATTTACATTTGTCTCACGTATTTTGTATTAGAGTAATATTAAATATTTGAACTGTACCACTTGAGAAGCTAATAGCATTGTTGAGAAAATTAAAGAAAAGGGTCTTTCATAATAATAAAAATGATATTCCAATAAGAGTTTTTCATTCAGAATTTGGTTATTTTACACTTGGTTTTTCTGTTCTTTTCCAAACAGTCATATGTGTAAGAATTTGGCATTTATTTCAGGGATTATTGTAATTTTTCTATCACCCTTCTTTCTTCTGCTTATTCAGAATTGCAGCTAATGTTTAACCCTACACATAAACAATTAGTCATTTTTTAATTGTAATAATTTGTCAATTTTTGATTTTTCAAAGTTAAAAGTTATTTAACTTTAAGTAGTGAGATTATAATTATAAACAATCCTGTTTATAATTTGTTTTTGTTTTAGTTTTGTTATTCAGATACTAGACTAAACCATTTGAGAAATGAGATTTTTAAGGAGCCCCCAATTTTCTGGTTTAGTTTTTTTCATTTAATTCTGGAGATAGCCTTACTTTGCAAGAAGATGAAAATTGTTTTAGAGGTATATGTTAAATTTCCTAGAAGAAAACAACCTATGTGTTTTATTTATTTATTTTTTAATTGGTAATACTTGCATTCTATTCATTTGTCAGCCTCTTGGTCTCATATTTCTTAGGTTATTCATGCTATCAGTATTGAACTATAAATTTTTTTGAAAACCAAGAAAATACGGAAATCTGTAAAAAGAGGGGCTTTGTTTCAAACTTACCATGTGTAATAATTATGTGCAAACCATTTGTTAAAAGTCTACTATGTGCGAAAATCATTTACACTTACTAACTTCTAGAGACTTCCTTTTCTAACAGTGTTTGTTATCTATTACTGTCTCAAGCACAAATTCCCAAGATGAAAGTTCATGCTGAAGTTACATGGTTGCTTTGGAATTCTCTTAACTATGAAACATGCATTAATGGTTAAAAGTTAATTATCAGCATATTATTACAAACATGAGGTTACCTTATTTTACTCTAAACCAGACTTGTCCCTGATCCTTTAAACCACATGTTGGTCTCTTGTTTTTAGACATCCAAACCCCAAGAAAAAAGATATATGCCTTTGTTTCTCCACGCTTTAGCTTCTTATACCTCACTAGTCATTTGCCTTCACCAGAAATTCTCTAGTAAGGCCCCTAAGTGACATTGCAGTATACAAAGTAATTGAGCTATTCACAAGATTTTCAAAGGAGTCCTGAGGATAATTTGTACCTGAAAAGTCCACTAAAAGTGGATTTATTTGAGATGCAGACTACTCAATATTTAGACATTATTCATAGTCAGTAATAAATGAAAGCTGAGATTGGAACTTTATATGTTGTAGGATTAGACACCATCTCCTTTTTTAAGTACTGAACCAATTACTGGTTTTAACCATAACCATGAAAGTATCAAGCGTGTGTTTTTTGAGTGGTTTTTTCTGATAAATTATATTACTCTGTTCTTTACACTTTTAACTTTTATAACATAGTCAAAAGGATAATTGTCTTTGCAGAAGAACCGAAATGAAGCAAACATTTGAAGACATCTCAGTTGCCAGGAGCCTATCTTTAAATGTCTTTATTCAGACGATGTTCTTTCAGTATACCTTGGTGTCATTGTTCTTGTCGCATCTTTCATTATTAACTGTCAGCTGCCTTGCATATGATTTGACAGTTCTTCTCTGACATCACTCTAATGACTTTTTGGAATCTTACTACTTTCGCCATGATTCACAAATTGACTTTGTCGTTAACTTGTCTTGTATTGTTGGATCCTGAACGATTAGTGAGTAAGTGATGAAAATGTGCTCTAGGTCAGGAATGTATCTCAGAAGGCAGGTTAACTTTTTAATAATGGGTGGTCTGCTCCTCTTGAGTGTATTTGTGGTGTGTTGACTTACACAATTTGTAATTCGGTCTTTTCATAATAATAATTGATGATGAAGATTCTTCCTCGAGGGAGTGATACTGAGGAAGAAGTGAGTGAACTTGAACCTTGTCTCATTGAGTGTGAGGGTAGATAATAGACAATGTCGCTGTGAAAGCTAGACTACCTTAAAAGTAGGTTTTTGGTATTAAAAGAAACTGAAGTTTAAATTAAATGAAGGAAGATACACAAAGTAAGGATTTAAAGATAAGGGCACAACATTATGACCTAGGTTTTGAAGAACAAAGTGAACATTCTAAGATAGAAGAAATAATGTACATAAAGTTGCAAAAATATGAAGTATTCCATACCTTGTGTTAATTGTTGGAGGGTAAGGTGTAATTATGGAGGTCTTTGTGTGTCATATAGAAGGTCGCTGTATCTCTCATGCCTCAAAAGTCAGATTGAACTTTTCCCTGTAGTTTAGGAAAAGTTCTAGTAATCTGTGTATCAGATACTGTGGTCGGTTGCAGGCACAAAGGTGAATAAAGACATAGTTCTTGTTTACAAGGAAGGAGCGCCGTGGGTAAGACAGGCAGATAAACCAGTCACATACCCAAGTCTGTGTGAGATGCATGGAGGGTGCCGCGAGCACAGCCGTGGACGTGGGATAGCAGTCTCGGGGACTTCTGGAACACCCAGGGGCTGTCATTCCGATGAGGAAGAGGAGTCACTTAGCTGGGAGGGCAAAGGTGGGGGGTTTAGGAGAAGGGAGCAGGAGGAAAGCGGAGGCATCTGGACAAACAGCCTGGTTGGACACAAAGGAATGTGTTGTTTCTGCAACTCACGAGTAACTTTTGCCTTTGGAGCTGTGCGTTTTAATTCGTTTTTAAGTTTTTTAAATGATAGAACTAAAATACATAAATTGGACAGTTTTATCTTGCTCAGTAAATGAAAATGCTAAATATGAGATGGTATTTAAGCGTTTTTTCATACCTTATTTGTTTGTTAGGGTGGACTTGTATTTATGAGTTTTATGTACTTTAAAAGTACACTCTTTTCTAGCACACGCAACAGGTAGTTTCTCGGGTGCAGGTAAACACTCCAGCATTGAAATTAGCTGGTTACAGCCTCTCAGTCTCGGGAGCTGGCACAATGGTTGTGGATAAACTGCCTGCCTTTCCCCTCTGGTGACTTGATGCCCCTCACTGCCATGTGGATAACACGTGGGATGGAACGATTATGTCTTCGCAGGATGAATGCTATCAAGTGAGACAAGTATTTGCTCAGAAACTTCACAAGGGCCTTTCCCGGTTGCGGCTTCCTCTGGAGTACATGGCAATCTGTGCCCTGTGTGCGAAAGACCCTGTCAAGGAGAGGAGAGCACACGCCAGGCAGTGTCTGGTGAAGAACATCAACGTGCGCCGCGAGTACCTGAAGCAGCACGCGGCTGTCAGCGGTGAGCACGCCCGCGAGGCTGGCGCGTGCCTCTCCAGCCCTGTCGCTTCATTTGGTAGAATGCAGAGTGACGTCATGGTTGTTTAGTATATTCTCATTGGCCCTCATTGAGTAAGAAGTTACTGCCAGTGTTCAGTAACAGCTTTCCCTTTAAAAAGTTCATTTTTAACAAGTAAATGCGTGGGTATTTAAATGCCAGCCCGGATCTCCTTACGTAACTGGCGAAGTGGACGAGGGAAATAAGCAGTGATACCGGACGGCGGTACTTTTAATAGAACGGCAAAATATGTACGTTTGCACAGACTGAGTACTGTCCTTGGTTTAAAAAAGTGCAGGTCTTTGAGTTTGGGGGATTGTTCTCGCCTGTAGCTGATGTTAGTCTCAGGTGTTCCCGCACTTGTTTCTAACCTGCTCCCTTCCCTCCTTCCCTGTCACTGCTGTCGGTGCCTCCGACCCTGCGGCTCATCTGACAGCATTACGGTCTACCCTGACGCAAGTCAGAACTCAGAGACGTGCTTCAGAGCCCCGCTGCCCCTCTCAGTGATCCCAAGTCCCGGATTCTGTTCTGAACCTTTCTTCTTGACCCTCCTCCCTGGCTCTGTATCTGTTGGATGGGTGTTTACACCTCTCACTACTTCCCTGTTTTAAATGCTCCGGTGCCTCTGACCCACCTCCAGCTGTGTCACACAGCTGTCAGAAATGCCTTGTGGAAGGTGATGGGACCATATGTCTTAACTGCTGGAAATCTGTGCTGACTCTTCGTCGCTCACGGGGTCCAGTCGAAGCTCATTAGCATGGCCCTCGGCAGTTTGTACTCCGCTGGGGTCTTGGGCTCCCTCTCTAGCTAGGCTCCGCTGTAAACGTTGGGCTCCTATCTCCAGATTATTTGAAATGTATGCACCATCCATTTTCCCTGTTGTCAACTCTCTCTGGGAATTGCCTTTTCTTTGCAGACAGAGCCAGGGAGTGTGGGCTGTACCTTTTGACTCCTTTAAAGTATACACTGCACCTTTGGTGTTACCGCATCGCTGGGCCCTCTTCTCTCTCCCTTCCTCATCTTGGTAAACACGAATGCTCTGCAGTCACATGCTGCCTCTGCCACGTTCCGGTTGGCATTGGGCACGCTCCTTTAGCAGTCTGAGCCTTAGGTTCCTCGTTGTGAACTCACTGTACTTGTAATCAGTCAGTCCTCATGGTTGTTCTGGGGAGTAAACGGTTACGTGTGGAGAGCACCGGGCGTAACGCGCGGTCCAGAGGCACACTCGGTTGCTCGCGCTCTTACCTCCGGGCACCTTCCACGTTGAAGTGGAGCTTCTGCCTCTGTTCGTGCTTTGGTGTGAGGGCTTTATCTAGTCTTACTCATCTTCATATTTAAAATAGTAAGCCTGGAAGATTGGAAGCACTTAATATTTGAAAGTTTAATTTGAATTTCACTGAATTTTGAACCTTGGTCCTTTTTTCTTCTGTACCTGCCTTGAAACGAGCGACATTATACGCAGACTGTTCTGAGATCAGCCGTGGAATTAGAACGTGGTGCCTCATTGACAAGTGTATTATTGTACACCAGGTTGAATAGCTAACTTAGAATTGTATTTCGAAGGTAGGAAATAGAAAAGAAAATGTTCAGAATATGAATCCTGGTCTTTTTACATAATCTTTACTAAAGCTAGTTAGGATTTCAGTTCTGACTACCAGTGGAATATGCTGATCTCAGTCAAAATATAAAAATATTTTACACTAAAGAATTGTTTCTTTGTTACTTACAATGCCCTAGAAACTCTTTAAGTTCTTTCCTTTGTGTTTGTTCTTCTGTTTCAGATAGTATCAAATACTTTACTTTGATTCTACAAATAGTATCAAAAACCTTTACTCTCTACTTTTGTACCATGCTAATAACTCTGGAAGATTTATTAGTTTTTCATTTTGTTCAGCAGCTTGCAAGGGAACATTGAGCACAGGGTTACTCATAATAGAAAAATAGATCTTAGATTTTTCAGTCTTATATATAGTTTGGGTCACTTTTGTCCATTTTAAAACTGAAATATAGGCTTCGGCGCTCTGAACGCTGCGGCCTGGGTTCGATTCCCAGCCAGGGAACCATCAAAATAAATAAATAAAACTGAAATAATTGTCTTTGTAAACTCAGCACATGGTGCATTTAATAGACATTTCAACATTGGACATGGTGGGTGAATGCAGAAACTGTTTAACTTATGATGTACCTCAACACTGGGGACTTCGGTGTATTTCAGTACTTTTGGGGATGCAGAAAGATACAGTATCAGAGAGAGAGAGGGGTAAGATTTGGTTTTCTAACCTGGATTTTTTTTTTTTTTTTCTTTTTCAGAAAAATTATTGTCTCTTCTACCAGAGTATGTTGTTCCATATACAATTCACCTTTTGGCACATGACCCAGATTATGTCAAAGTACAGGATATTGAACAACTTAAAGATGTTAAAGAGTAAGACTTTTTCCATCTCATTTTCATGTTTTCTGAAAGTTTTTCCCCTTTCCTGCTGATAATGGAATCTTAATTATAATTAGTTTATTAGATTTATATCATTGGAATTTGAGGTTCTTTTCTTTATTTGTTCTCTTATTTTTCCTTTTTCATACCATTCCTTCATATTTAATTTCTTATATAATTTCCCAAAACTTATTTTAGCATAATTACTGGACACGGTTCTGTTTCTCTACCGGTCTGCATTCCTTTCCTATTAAAGCAAGCCATTGAAAGGTCCCACTCCAGTTCTTATCATTCCCTCCTTTCTTCTGAAGTGCTCTGTGGATGCTCATGGGGAATGAAGTAACACTCCCCTGTGTTCACATAGTAAAATGTTTTCTTTGCAGTAATGCTTCCTTCATAAGGAGGAGAGAGCCGTCAAATTTAATAATGACGTGGTGGTAACCAGGGGCTGCTCCCACTCACTGCTTCACTGGTGGTTTCTAAATAAAGTTCGTGACAGTTGTAATTTTTTCAGATTGTTGAGAGGCCAAAAGACTGGATGTGCCTGGTGTGGAATAGGGGAGAGTGGTGGTATTTAGAGAAATCTTTATAAGACCAGCATAGTTCTTTATCTAGGTTTGAGACTCTGGTCCTCTTTCTATTATAAGATAGAGGATGACGTTGTAATTTCAGATAAGTTCATTTATCCTGCCTTTAGCCTCTTATTAAAGGAAAGTAACTCTTGGTTTCTTCATTCATAGAAATTTTTTAAAATTAAATATTTTTGAGATTCCTCGAGAAAATAAAATCAAATTACTGATAACTTGGCAAGGGAAAAGGCCGTTACTGCCTTTTTGCCACAGTTTCTGTATTGTTAAAATTACGCAGTTCGAGTCTCCCAAATGAGTTCTGTGTTAGCGTAAATATAATGAAAACCTCCAGCGAGCCCTCCTTGTTAGAGACCATTGAGTTTTGGAACAGAGGAAATACTCCTTGGAATTTACTGAGCGTTTTTGGCTGAATCTCTGACGTGCCCCAGTGCAGCTGTACGTGATCACCAGCCCTTGAGACAGCCACTCCAGGAACACTGACTCTGTGCTCAAGACCTGGAGGGTTACGTTCTCCCTTCTAGAAGGATACCTTGTTCACGTTTCTCTCTCCTCCCGTTACTTTTCCCTCTGTGCTATAACTCTGTCCCACTCTGTTGTTAGACTACAGACAAAGCACGTTTTTGTCCTGTTTGTAAATAGATTTTTTTTTGGTAATTAACTTTAAAACTAGCTAACTTTAAATCTTTTTCAGTTTTTCCCTTTTTAAGCAAAGACAGTATGTGTAAGTGGTGAGCCGCGACGTCTCCCTCTGATTTACTGATGAGGGTTCTGACTGTTGAGGAAGATGTGTTTCTCCTGAAGAAGCTCCCAGTCGCCCTGCAGGCAGTCTGGAGTGTTTGAGCTTTCACTGCATCGTGGCCCAGCCACTCCTCTCGGCAGGCTCCCCTCGCGGCCATAGCTAGAGGCGAAGGTCGCTTCATTCTTTCCACCATTCCTGTCTTTTTAAGCCTTCATCCTAGGGAAGATCAGCGAGACTTTGAGAGGGTTATTAGGACTAAAACTTACGTTGCTGACATGCGTGCAACATGTCCTTTTTCTCTTTATTGACGTGTACCTGTTTTTAAATTTTTTCTTCTCCTGGAGTTCATTATATTTATACTTAGAATCATTGTATCTGTATTTAACAACCAATTTTTCTTTCCTGTTTCTCTCATTTTGTTTTTAGATGTCTGTGGTTTGTTTTAGAAATATTAATGGCTAAAAATGAAAATAATAGCCATGCATTCATCAGAAAGATGGTAGAAAATATTAAACAAACAAAAGATGCCCAAGGACCAGATGACACAAAAATGAATGAAGTATGTAATTCTTTGTAAATAATTATGATTCCATGTTGATTTAAGCATTTGAATGTAGGGTATGGAACTTATATAATATGTGTAGACAACATCATATAGTCTTTTCTATTAGTAGCAAATGATTAATAGTATTTCTATTGTTAGTAATTAGACTTACTAGAATAGAATTAGTACTAATACTGTTACTAGTAAACTTAAAACAGTAGTGTAAGCATTTTAGTTTATATTGCTGTACTGAAAACTGCATACCAAATGCATGTTCTGGAATCACTCCTGATTCAGCCTAGGATGCCCCACTTAGGTCCCTATTTTTTTTTACTACCATTGCAGAAACTGTACACTGTGTGTGACGTTGCCATGAACATTATCATGTCCAAGAGCACCACATACAGCCTGGAGTCGCCGAAAGACCCAGTGTTGCCAGCTCGCTTTTTCACCCAGCCCGACAAGGTAGTTGTTTCAGAATGGGTATAGTAAAATGTGTTCTGAGCTCTAGGTTATGGGAAGGTCAGGAAGGATCAGGATCGAGGGCTGGCCTGTGACAGGTGTCATGGGAAGGTTCCCATGAGTCTTGGTAATGTGATTTGAGTCCAGAACACGGGCCTGACTGGAGGGAGGGCACAAGTGAGGTTCAGAGACCTGTCAGGAGGGTCTGGACTCACGTTCAGAGCTCTGTGTCCGCTGAAGGTACGGGCAGAAGTGGGATCAAAGCACACACACCTGTGGGTACGTGGCCGGTGAGCCCACCCGGGAAGGGGAGTGCTGATGGCACTTACAAGCCCCTGGTGGAGCTTTATAACTGGGACGGGGAAACGAGCCTCAAGGACGCTGGCATGGGCCCAGGACCCTGGGAATGCTCCGAGAATCTTCCCACCGTGGTGAAGCTTGAGTATTACACGGGGCATAAGCGGTGTTCTCGAGAATCTCTCTTCGAGTTTCATGATATACCTAAGCCGGTCGAGTAACTGAGGGTATTTTTTAAGCAAAAGGTGTTATTCGAGTACAGAAATTTGGAACAGCCTCTTAGGTTCACCCTGTAGCTAAAAATACCGTCTGCTTTTAAGCATTCACCTTGGTGTGATTAAGGTAACAGGATATGTCCTTATGTGCGGGCTCTTCTCCAGAAAGCTATTCCAGAACCGTGTTTTCTGACGCACCCTTAGCCTCCCACACATTGGAGCTCAAATGTGCTTTGTTAATATTGGAGTTGGTACGAGGTTAGTTTATGTTTATGGTATTTAAAATCAGTGACTGAAAGTGTGTTTTTCAAGTGATTATTTAGTTTAAATAAATATATATGTTTATGTACTTTAACCCTTTCACTGCATTGACTTTAAGGTCTTTTTTAAGGTATCAAAAAAACCACAAAAATAAAAAGTTGATATTTTGACTATTTTAGCATTGAATAATTACATTTTGATCTGCCTTGTGTATAAATGACATCATTTTTATTCTAAATTTTTGTTATGTGGTAATTTACCATTATATTGAATTTTAACAAAAAATATTCGAAACATACCAAGTGGCATCAACTAGATTTAAGTATAGATAAATTAGAATCTAGTGGCAGTGATGACATAAAAAATTTATTACAAAATGTTACACGATATGGTGTACAAAACGTCCTTGTTGATAGTGCAAGCGACAGGAGAACATATTTAAAAAGTTTGTAAATGGAAAAGAGTCCTTGAAACAGTTTCACACTGCATAACAATTTTGTAGTAATTACAGTATTTAAATTTTTTAAGTAAATATAACTATTTCAGTTAAGGTGGTACATTTCATTAAAATAAATTATTACCTTAAAGTATAAAACTTACCTGTTGTTACTCATTCTTGAAAAACACAAAAATACAGAAAAAAATGTACATCTGCTTTTCTAAACTTCCTTTCCGGAACACTGACAGGAGTTTTTTGAGCTCGTGGGGTGAACTCAAACCCCGCAGTCAGCAGATGGAAATACTCATTCAGATACATCTGAACGTCGCAGCAAAAGGGTTAAAACAAAACATGCAGTGTGCTTTGTTGGCTCTGAATGACTTCACAGATGCACTGACCACACCTTTCTCCCTTGCTTGTAGAACTTCAGTAACACCAAAAACTATCTGCCTCCGGAAATGAAATCATTTTTCACTCCTGGAAAAGTACGTTTGGAGAATATTTTTAATTCTTATGTGGTAGCTTATTGTAGTGTGATTATTGGCATCATTATGTCAATTCTGTAAAAATTGGCATATCTTAAGTTATAAAATATAATTATTAAGTTTTCCATTTACTAGTAAGAAACAGTTATGTTCACTATGCAGATGTAAGCCAAGATACATGAACTTATTTTTTGGATTCTTACAAAACCTGGAGTCTTTGATCCTTAAATATCTTACCCTATAATATCAAGATAAAAATCTGAAAGTTAAAAGGCATTTTCTGATGTCCTTCAGTAGTAAGAATCCAATTGTCTGTTTTCATTGTTGACCATACATTTCATTTTCCCTCACTTTCTATGTAAGCCTTTTCTTCCAAATAACTAAGAAACTTTTATTATGCTGTCTGTACAGTTTTCTTTATGTTCAAGTGGTACTCAGTTTATAATCCTTATTTTGCTTAAGGATAGGCACATTTTCATGATTTGTATTGCAGATACTTTGACAGACATTATAGTTCTTTACATGTGAATTTCTTTTGGCTTTAATCAAATAGAAAGAGATAATGCATTTTTCATTTCAGCCTAAAACAACCAATGTTCTAGGAGCTGTTAATAAGCCACTTTCATCGGCGGGCAAACAATCTCAGACAAAGTCATCCCGAATGGAAACTGTAAGCAATGCAAGCAGCAGCTCAAATCCCAGCTCTCCAGGAAGAATAAAGGGGAGGTGAGTCCATGAGAGGTATCAGACTTTATCTTTAAAGATTCCAGCAAGGCTGCGAGATCTAAAAACATAGCTCAAAACGTTTAACGTCAGTCAGAGAATATCAGTGCTTAACCATTTAATATTGGTAGCTACGTACTTAGGTACTGCATCTTAGCCTTTCGTATTCCGGCTTGTTGGGGTAATCTGTGTTAGTAGATAAAAGCTAATTTCCAATTGTCTAGCAATTGTAAACCTCCTAAATTAGGTACATCTATACAATGGAGTACACAGTCATTAAAAATGATGAGGCAGGAGCTAATATGAAGTTTCCACAATACATTGTTCGGTGAAAAGGCAAAGAATAGAATGGTGTTAAGAGTATTTTTGAGTTTTTAAAAAGGGTTTATATTCACATTTGCTTGTATGTGCCTAGAAAGATTTTGTAGCAATACACATCTTACAGTGTTCATGTGTAGGATGGAGATCATTTTATACTCTTTGGTATCATTTAAATTTCTTTTTACTGTGTACTTGTGTGAACTGTTTTTGTTGTTTAAGGTAATTTTTATAAATGTACTTTTAAACCATGCTCTACAGGGGACTTTTTTAAGAAATAAAGAATGGAAACAAATTTCATGTTCTCCCTGGTTTTAGCATGGAGCTTAGGTACCTTGCTTGTTAGCAGAGCCCTGTACAGGCTAAACTGCCACTGTTTATTGATTTTGCTAAGTTACTATGAAAGACTGTATGCTGCTTCTGCATTGTTCATAACCAATTTGTAAAGAAGGGAGGAGACATTCTGAAATATTTTATCAATTTCCTTTTAATGAATACATTGTTAAATGATACACTGTCCAGTAGAAATAGAACAAAAATTGTATCTGTAGTTCTTGGTTATTCTAGATTCCTGTATTAATGCATATTAGACTGATACCCTAAGTGACCCTTCAGCCATGTCATTTAGACATTTTTCTGGTGGGTATCCTCATACTTAACATGGCCAAAACATTTCCAGCAACTCCTTTTCTAAATTAACTGGATTTTTGCTCCTTGAATTCCTGGTTGTAATCAAAGATGATCTAATTCACCCAACTCATCTAAGCTAAGAGCTTCAAAATTCTTTGACTCTCTCCCTATGATACTAGGTTTTGCCAATTATTTTCCTCTACAATGTTTTATACTTCTATTTTTTTGCTGTCATTTCATTCATTCATTCCTTTTCTTTAATTATTGTAGTATTTGGCTGTTTTCCATCCTTATTCCTCTGCTATGTAGTTCCTATCCCTGCCAGATAAGCTCTTTTAAATGCTGCTGGTTTCGGCTTCTTCATTCTGTTGCTCTGAAATCTGAATTGGCTCCCTTAGTTTGCTTTTGAGACAATGAATGCTTCACCCTGTCCTCACCTCCCATTGTTACTCAAAACAAATGACACCTACTTTCTCTGCTATATGTTTTCATCATAGTTTGGTTAAACTTCCTTTCAGACTTGGACTAGTCTATTTTGTCACTTTTTTCTCCAAATTTCCTCTGTTTACCAGGACTCTTCTAAGAAAATGAGTGAGGTGTGTTAGAGAGATGAGCTTGATTGGAGATTCAGAGTGAGCGCTTGGTGACGATGAGTGACGATGAGCATAGGGACAGTGAGCATAGTGACAAGCCCAGTGACAATGAGTGTGTGGGGATGATGAGCGCGTGGTGATGAACGTACTAATGATATGCATGGTGACAATGAGCGTAGTGACAAGCGTGTGGGGATGATGAGCACATGGGGACAATGAGCTTAGGGACAGTAAGCACGCGGGGACGATGAGTGACGATGAACCCGTGGTGACTGAGCGCAGTGATGATGTGCGCATGGTGACGAACGTAGTGATGATGAGTGCTTAGTGACAAGCACGTGGACACAATGAGCACAGTGACTGAGCGTGTGGTGACAAACGTAGTGATGGGCGCGGGGACACAGCGTGTGGGAACGATGAGCGCGCGGGGACACGGCGAGCGCACGGGGACACGGCGAGCGCGGGGTGACACGGTGAGTGCGGGGACACAGTGAGCGCGGGGGGACACGGTGAGCGCGGGGACACGGTGAGCACAGTGACGATGAGCATGGGGACACGGTGAGCGTGTGGGGATGATGAGCGCGGGGACACGGCGAGCGCAGGGACACGGCGAGTGCGGGGACAGGGTGAGCGCGCGGGGACAGGGTGAGCGCGCGGGGACACGGCGAGCGCGGGGACACGGTGAGTGCGGGGACACGGTGAGCACGGGGACACGGTGAGTGCAGTGACAGTGAGTGCGTCATGACGTTGGGAGGTAGCCGGGTGTGGTCGGACTTTGTGAGTGATGTGAGAAGTCTGGGCCCACTTTTCAGTACCATTGGAAGTCAGAGGTGTGGAGTCTAGTGATGTAATTGGGCTTAAACAGATTGCCCTGGTTATTTGTGGGGAACAGAGGAGCTAGAGTTGAAGTAGAACACCCAGTTAGGAGTCAGCTAATAGTAATGTAGGGAAAGGATGAAGAGGGAGCAAGATGGTAGGTACATAGTGAAATTTGGGGTATATTTTCTTGGTAGATCCAAATGGTTTGGCCAATGGATTCGTTGTGAACAGTTAGGGAAAAGGGAGGGGTAAGAACGTGGCCTAGGTTTTCTGCCTGTACAGCGCTCTGGATGGAGTTGCCACTTACTGAGATGCCGACTCCTTGAGGAGGTACAGGCTCGCTCACTATTGTGTCCACGCGTTCTCTCTCTCTCTCTCTCTCTCTCTCTCTCTCTCTGTCTCTGTGTGTGTGTGTGTGCCCATGCGCGCGTGTGTGTGTTGTGGGGAGGTGAGGAAAAGAGCAGTGTCTAAATAACTGGGATGCACTCAAGTTTAGATGCTATTGGAAATGCGAGTGGGCAAATGGATATGCAAGTCCAGAGCTCAGGGTAGAAATTCAGGATTCACGAATGTTAAATGGTTTTTAGAACCAGATAAGGATGAGATCACGATCCACGACGGAAGACTGAGCCTTTATACCAATGCATGAGAGAGTGTGCTCTTAACTTATTTAACAAGTATTTATTGGGTGCCTGCTCCATGTCAGGCACTGATCCAAGTGTTTAGTACACATTGGTAAGTAAACTTGACCAAAGATCCATGCTTGCTTTCTAATAGGGGAAGGGAGTCAGTAGGTAACACCATAGTAACTGTAGTGTGGTGGGGGTGTTACGTGTAAGAAGGAAAAGTACAGTTGGGGTTGTGGGAGAGGTGGGACAGGGCATACTGTCACATAGACCAATCCGGTTTCCCAACAGCAGAACTTTTAATTTGGTGTGTGTTCCCACTCCAAGATAGAATCTAGGTTTTAAAAAGCCTTAGGAAAAAACTAAATTTGGGATTTTTGATTTTCCTGTTGGTTAAATGTGCTTCATTGCTTGTTGATTTGGGGCTAAATGATAGAATAAAACAGGTACTTTTTGAATAGAGTGAACGTTTCTTCCGTAAACCTGCAAAGCTACACTAGGGGACAGAAAAGGCTTTTAAGGTCGTTTGATTGTAATAACAATTACAAATGTCTGTATTAAAAGGCTTGATAGTTCTGAAATGGATCACAGTGAAAATGAAGATTACACAATGTCTTCACCTTTGCCGGGGAAAAAAAGTGACAAGAGAGACGACTCTGATCTTGTAAGGGTGAGCTATTTGGTTTGATTTTATAATTATTATGTATAAGTAATCATTTTTACACTGAAACCAGTTAAAATTACTCTCAAATTTGACATACGATATTCTTTTCATGGTTTTAATCACAAATTTGAGTTTATAATTATTTTCCATGGAATTTAAGTGTATTAAATTTCTTGGGTCTTTTTTGTCATTCTAATAAGTAATCTTTATTTTTTAGGTCTTTGGAATCAAACATGCCAATTTTATACTCAAAACTGCTTGTGTTTTGTTTTGTTTTGGGTTTTTTTTAAAAACATGGTTTAGATTTGGCCTTGGAGAGAGGATGTAGAACGAGGGTCCTTAGAGACGCCCCCATTCCAGCTGATTCCTTGAGCCTCTCATTAGGAACGGCAGGAAGTGCTGCAGCTCTCACAAAGTTCTTGTTTAGTTTTAAATCTTAATAGCATTGGTAGCTTGTGTGGTAGACACGACTTGTCAGTGTCATTTGAAGGCGAATTTGGTAGTTGTGATGCAGGTAATAGAGTGTAGTTAAGTATTCCAACACAGCCCAGTGATGGCCTTAAAAATGGGCACATTTTGACGTTCTAGAGTAGCTCTAAACATTACCTGACTGATCAGGCCCTCTGAATCAGTTTCTTTATCTGTAAATTGTGATTACTTAGCTGGTAAGGTTTTAACCCAAATGAACTGTTGCTGCTGTTGTATTGTTATAAAGATTAATCTTTTGATTAATGCTTACCATAATAGTTAATGTGTTTGAATCTACTCAGTTAATAGAGGTGGAAGGCTCTTAATAATTACTTCTGCTTTCTTTAAAATATTACCGCCCTCTTGTCTTCCTTGGCCCGAGAACTTTCCTCTTAGTTATTTTCAGATTTCTCTGGTAATGTAGTCTGCCACATTGTTTCTTTTTCCACTTAAAAAGAATTATAATTCTAAAAATTTTACTAAATCCTTAGTATCTATACTGAAAATTCTGATTTTTATTGGCTGTTTAAAAATTTCACCCAAGCAGAATTAAAAGTTGGTCGGTTAGCCAGAAAGGAATGCTGTTGTCTGGATTCGTAGAAGAGAATCCTTGAATTGGAAAAGGTATTTATGTCTTCTAGTCCTACTTCTCACTTAGTGCAAAAAGTTCCTTTGTTATCATTTATGAGAGCTGGTCACCACATACTTTAAAATGCCTTAAGTGGAGAGCTTATAATTTCTCTCATTTGTTGGAAACAAATGCTGACCCACACCCACACACCAGCCCTTTCTTCCCCGACCTTCAATCCCCACGGAACATGGTTTGGAGTAATTCTTGATATTTTGCTATCCTATAAATTCCGTATCTAGTTTTACCTTATAGAGCAGTGCAGAATAGTCTCCATTTTTCTTAGAGCAGTTTTGAATATCTGAGCTTTTGAGATTTATTTACATAATTATAATGAGAGCCTTTGGCTGGCCTTTGTGAACATGGCATTCATTTTCAGAAGTCCTAAAGGAACCTTATTAATCTAATTTCAACGGAAATATCCTCAGAGCTGAGCATTGTGGGGCAGAAGTTTAATTTAAAGGCCCAATAAATGGTAGTGAAAGAGGACCTCCCGTTACAAGGAAAGGGTCCTCTCTTCTTTGCCTGGCAGCTTCACACTGAAATTTCCCTGCAACGGAAATATTCTCCATACACAGTTACATCCAAATTTCAGTTTTATAAGTAACATATTTTCTCCATTTCCTGTTCCTAACATCAGTTTTATACTCCCTCTTTCTTAAAATAGTGCACTGCAAAATGAAAAAGAAATTAGAGACCGTGGTGCTTTAGGAAGCTAAATTACTTTATGGTATGCTCAGGAAATCAGCCATGCCTTCTGCTCTTTGGACATCAAAACGATTACAGCATTTAAAGCAGGAGATGGCACTTTACATTTATTTTGATTTAATATTTTATCTTCCTATTTCTGAGTAATGACTTTTTAATTTATGTACAAAACTCTAAATAAATAAATACTAACAAATTAAAGCCAGTCATTCATAGGTCTTTTTTTTTTTTTCTGGAATGTGAGGATAATTTAATGCTAAAAACAATATTTTAATATATTATAGCATGTCAATATACCAAATAAGAAAAATACTAACAAGATAATCTCAGATCCTATGAAAGAAGACATAACTATTCTTCAAATATGAACTCTTAATAAACTAATACCTGAAGAATAAATCCTTAATATGCTAAAAGTTTTTGTCTCTTTAAATTGGTAGTGAATGATTTACTCACAAAGTTATTCTTCTTAAAGGCAAATACTTGGAACATTCTTATTAAAAATCAGGAACAAAACAAGCAACCCGCTGTTACCACTATTGTTTAAAATTGTTCTAGTATGTTGGACCATTTCACAAAGACACAAAATAGAAGTCGAAGATATGACAATAAAAAAGAAGAGACAGATATATTTTTATTTTTGTACTTTTGGATAAGTGAGAGAAGCAATAAAATAACTACAAATGTGGCCTTGTTGCCTTGTTTCTGTATATAGAGTACCTAACTTTACACTGGTGGTTTTACTTTATACCAGGTATACACTTGGAAAGGGGATTGACTTTGTAATAGCCACTACAGCAACAAATTAGATTGGATGGATGGATGGATGGATCTATGGATCTAAACATAACCTTCAAAAGAAGTAGTGGGAACCTATGTGGAGGAAATACCAATATTGAGAAACTAGGAGGACTTGAAGAGAGAGAGGATGTGCCATTTTCCTTCACTGGAAAACTTAATTAAAAAGATGACAGTTTTTTCTAAATGCCTATATAATTGTAAAATTCCAGTGTACTTTTAAGTCCATGTGGAAGAATAAATGGATACAGGAAAAGAGAAGTAATTACGCTAAGTTCAACCCAACCAGACACAAACATACTTAGTTATAATTAGTAACATAACTGTGCTGCTGTTACAATAGCCCATCAACATTATATTTTAAAACAATACAGAATAAGGGAAGCATTACAAGTCAATGGTTTTGAAATAATTGAATATCTCTTTGGGGTTGGGAATAGAGAAAAACAGTTCAGAACCTCATCTCACATCCCATTCTAAAACAAGATAAAATAATTACTTAGTCTGCTCAGGCTGCCTTAACAAACTGCCATAGACCGGTGGCTTAAACAACAGAAACTCATGTTCTCACGTTTCTAGAGTTTGGGAAATTCAAGACCAAGGTGCCAGATGATTCAGCTCCTGGTGAAAGCTCGCTTCCTGGTTAGCAGATGGCCACCTTCTTGCTGTGTCCTCATGTGGGTGAAGGAGAGACAGAAGGAAAGGCATATCTCTCAGGGCCTCTCAGGAGGGCCCCACCCTCATGACCTCATCTCTACCGAAGTACCTCTTAAAGGCCCCATCTGCAAATACTGTCACTTTGGGATTGTGACTTTAACCTGTGAATTTTGTGGAGACACAATTCAGTCCATAACAAATAAGAAATAAAATTTAAAAGATACAAAAGTGTAGAAGAATATACATTTAAACACTAAGACTCCAGTAAACAAATGGACAAGTGGCACAATACCAGTGACATTATTAGCAGTTCACATTAAAAAAATTACAGGTAATCAGATAAATTTTTCACTGATTTTTTTTTTTTTTTTAGAATGTAAATTGGTACAAGCTTTCTGTAAGTTAACTTATTACTACAAACTTATCTATTCATGCGTTTTATATATGTGTTCATACATACTGTTCTTGGTTTCTTTGGAGAATTTCCTTGGTCTGTATCTGTTGGTAAATCATAAATTCTCCGAATGTAATCTAGGATTTTATTTTAAATTTGAAAGTCACTCATTTTTAAAATATTTTGTTAACTAGTTGACTTGGGAAGAAGTATCTTTGAATCAAAAATGTGTTCAATATTTTTAATAAGTGATGAATTTGTATTTCTTAACTTTCATTTACAATACAGTTCTTTTATGATGTGTAAAGCGTCATGTATAACATAGTTGATATTTTATATCTTATCGTATACTGTGTGGTAAAATTAGAATTAGTTAAATTGAGTATCAAAACCAGATGCATTACATTTTAGTATAGTTCTCCATTATTTAAGCCTTGAATTTAGAATATTCTTTTTAGTTCTTTACTAAAACTTATAATTTAATAAAATACTGATTTTTGAGAGGTTTCCATTTGAGGCTCTCTAGTTTAAGTAAGAATAAAGAATTACCCTCTTACCCCAAATAACTTCTTTAATTAAAAAACTGTTGATAAAATCTGGTAAGTAGTTATGGTTCTCATGTGTTTAAGAACTCTGTACTTTATTTAAGTACATTTTTATGACAAAAGTGGGTAATTGAGGTTTTTTGTTTGTTTCAAAATATCCATACTAACAATTTTTTTATACTTCCAATTGTGATTTTTATTCCTAGTCTGAATTGGAGAAACCTAGAAGCCGGAAGAAAGCACCTGCCGCGGATTCAGAAGAGAAGCTGGGTGTGGATGACCTGAGCAAGCTGGTCCAGGAGCAGAAGCCCAAGGGCGGCCAGCGCGGACGGAAGCGAGGCCACACGGCCTCCGAGTCAGACGAGCAGCAGTGGCCCGAGGAAAAGAGGCTCAAGGAGGACGTCCTGGAAAACGAGGACGAGCAGAATAGTCCCCCCAAAAAAGGTAAAAGAGGCCGGCCGCCCAAACCTCTCGGCGGTGCGGGGACACCAAAAGACGAGCCAGCGATGAAGCCTTCTAAAAAAGGGAGCAAAAAGAAATCTGGACTTCCAGTGGCGGAGGAGGAGGAGGAAGAGGAGAGACAAAGTGGAAACGCAGAGCAGAAGTCGAAAAGCAAACCGCACCGGGCGTCCCGGCGAGCGCAGCAGAGGTGAGCGTGTGTGACTCTCCGTGTGTGTGTGTGTCACTCTGTGATGAGTCCTGATTTGACACTGTCCACATTTGGGTCTCCCCAAAGCAGAGCAGAGTCTCCTGAAACTAGTGCAGTTGAGCCCACACAGTCCATCCCACAGAAAGGACGAGGAAGACCATCAAAAACGCCATCTCCATCACAACCAAAAAAAAATGTGTAAGTTGTAACAATGTTAAATTTTAAACCAATTTCAAATTATTTTGCAAAAGTTTATAAATTTTAAAACATACACCAGGCTGCATTTAAATCCCATCTATCTAGCCCCATTACACTAGGTAAGAAAAAATTGTTACAAACTTGTCTCAGTGATTGATAATCTGAGTTAACCCTCTGTAACATTTGTACAGGTTTTAGGCAAATCTTTATGTAATGAATACCAAATAGTGTATTATTTCCAATATGGACTTCATGGTAACTAAAGAAGTGATAAGGTATTTTTAAACAGCCACAGTCTATTGACCAGGTTGCCCTGTCATTCCATGCTAAAATTTCATTTTTCTTACCTTACATCCATAGAAATTATCACATGCTCATCTCAAGTTTTTGATGTCATGATTTTCTTCTCTAAATTAACACATCTGTGTCCACCTACAGTTTTGGATAATACAATCACGTGTTTATACATGAGTTAAAATAACCAATCTGATTCCGAAATTATTAAAGTGACAAGGGCATCACCGCTGTAATCTGTAACTGGCACTCTTCTGTTAGTTAAGTGAGTGGAAATAGAATGGCATGACTTCTGTTAGTCCTGAATTCTGCAGTTTTTCCGAGAGTCATCCCATTGCGTAATGACATCAGTGGCTTGAGTGTTCGCAGTTCAGCACACCTTGGCTAAATACTTAGTTATCGTAGTGTTTTTCCTCTTCCTGTGTATTTCGCGGAAAGAGGAAAATTTGCCCAAGTATCTCTTCTAGCCAGTACTTCATGCCTTCTTCCATTTAATTTTTCCCTCAGGTAAAAAGTAAAGGTAAGTACATTTTTTGTGGCAGCTTCATAAATGCATTTGGATTAAACCATGGAAAAATCACTGGTTTTAAAAAAAGAACCCTTAAGGAATGTTAAATTCCCATAATTGATTTAATAACAAGGAAATAACAGGGTAACTATCTTTCAGGCTCCTAACTTTAATTTGTTTCTCTTTGGGCATCATAAAATTAGTGGCTTAAATTATTACCATGTTATCTCTTAAAATCACACAAATCCTCACATGATTGTTGTAAAGCAAACAAGCATTTCTTTGGAAAGATCGATGAACAGCCTGCCTTCCCTTCCCTGGCAAGGCCTTCCTGAGTTGGTACAATGGCATGGTGGTATTTGCCTGTTTTCCTTGTTCTGATACGTTGTATTGTATAGAAATTCTGTGGAATTTCTATACTTTCTTTGTTCATTCTGAAAAACTCAAGTAAAAAATTGCTAGGTTTGAGCATGCATTAAACAATACATATTTTGGATTACTTATAGGAGTGGTAACAATATTCTTAACTTTAAAAATAAATATCAGCAGGGATACATTTGATGAAATGGTGGTGTCTTCTACGTATTTTTTGATTGCCTCCTGAGTTGCAGAGTGTGCTAGGTGCTAGGAAATATATTGGCACAAAACACATAGGATTCTTATCTTCACGGGACTTGCATCTAAATGGGCGTTAGCCATAAAATAATCGCACATAAACAGGGAATTCTAAATTGTAACATGGGGGCTACAGTAGGGGAGTGTCATGGGAGGGCAGGGAACCCAGGAAGTTTTCTTTTGAGAAAGTGCCCTGTCGCTTCCTTGAGAATAGAAGTTAGTCTGATGGACAGGAGGGGGCGGAATGGGGCAGGGGGGAGGGAAGCTGTGTTTGACAGCTCTGAAGCAGGAAGAAACATCCTGGCAGATCTAGAGAGCTGACGGAAGGCAGGGGTTGGCTGGGTTGTCATTCTGGGAAGCAGAGGGGTGGAAAGATATGTGAGTAGCCAGGTAGGCTAGGGCCTTCTGTACCTGTGGGGAGGTTTTCACAATGACCGAGTGCAGTAGCAGCTCTCTGCAGGAGTGACCTCCGTTGCTTTTAGATTTTTAAAAGATTACTTTGTAAAGAGAAGAACAAGAGATGAGAGTGGTTTGGGACTATGTAGCAGCTGTGGAGATGGAGAGAAGTGAATGAATTTGAGATTTCTTTATATTAATAAATAGAACCTACAGATGCAGATAGAGTGGTGTACTATTAAGGATGACTTCAGATTTTCTGCCAGTAACTATAGATACCTTTCACTAGCTGGGAAAGATAAAAGAGCAGAATTTAGGTTATGATTATAAATCTTTATGGTGTTGATCTCAGTCATGCTTATTTTTGTAAGATTCTAGGATTAAACACTGATTTAGAGTTCAGAATATAAGAATATTTCTTGTCTTATAAGGTAATTGAGGATTAAAATAATAGTAAGTGACAATTCATGAACTATTTAAAAAAGCATTTCCTCTAATGAGGTATAACCTACTACTCAAAGGTCAGATGTTCATAGTACCTTACGTGTGTTTCACCCCAGCCGTGTAGGACGCTCCAAACCAGCAGCTACTAAAGAAAATGACTCAAGTGAAGAAGTCGATGTGTTTCAGGGTAGCTCTCCTGCCAATGATGATGTTTCACAGGAAGAAACAGAGGAAGAGGAAACTTCTACAGTAAATGTATGTGTTTGTTCAAGTGCCATGTGTGATAGCTGGAATATAGAAATAGAGTTGGTAATATTTGACCACATCCATTTAGCATTTCCTGTTGTTTACAATTCTAAGTATTTATATATTTTCTTCATTAGTTTGAAACATTGTTTCATTTACCGGCTTGGATAATGGAGAATACATCTTTTATGGAAACCTGAAACTAAGTAAGAATAGTAGATTAGACGTAGACTAGTGAAAGTCTCAATGTCGAGTTTAAACTGAATGTAGAGAAGAACAAGTAGCAGTATAAAACTGACACTTGATTTTAGAGCATTGGTTTTGAGTAAATGGGCTGTTGTTTATGTCTTATAACTTTTGAGTTTCACAGTAGAAACTACAATTTAGTCACTCATGGAATGAAGTCATGTCTTTTGCTAAAATCTGCCTTTGGAGTTCATCAAATTGGTAATAGGCACTTTTCTTCCAAAAGTAGGACTGTGGTGTTCCCTGAGATACTTTTTTTTTCTGAAGTAATGAATGGCTTTGCCAATGAACACATCTCAGACATTTCTCTTTGGAGGAGATAGAATGAAACATTTAAGTAAGAGCTTTCTCTTAATAATACTAATGGTGAATCTTTGCATCCGCTCACTCAGCCATCGTATTTGAGAAGCCTGTGTTCTATGATCACGTCTGTCCTGTTTGCTGACATCACACTTCTGTCTGTGCCAGGATTCATTATGGGAATCGGTTCAGACCACAGAAAAATATGCTGAATTGTATTTTTACAAACAGGCTTGTTTCTTAAAAGGTTTTCTTGGGATGTAAAAATCAGGCTGAAGAGTCCAGAGTGGATTGGTATCTTCACCAAAGAAAAACTATACCATAAATTAATTAAATTAAAGTCTTGAGATTTACATACTTATTAATACTGATCTTTTTTTGAGGTAAAGTTTTATGTTTTCATTAGCACTTGACAATAAAGGGTAGTATGTCCGAAGTTCAGCTTATCTGTATAAATTTGATAGTTCAGATCCAAACTTCATTAACTATTTCCCAGAAAGACAGCCATTCATAAATATCAAAAAAAGTGAAAGGGTGATATTTGTGATTGTTTTTCTTACTGTCGATGTGGACTTCTGTTCATTTCTTTTTAAAATTTATTAACTAGAAAAAAGTAAAATAGTTTTCTCTTGCTATTTGGGTAAAGGCTATTTATAGGCATTCAAATACGATATAGATCTAAATAAGTGATGCCAAGGCAGCAAGCTAAAGTAGGAGAAAGGTTGCAAGGAAAGAAAAGCAAAGAAAATCAGGAGCAAGTAAGAATAATGATTGGTTAAAGACTAATAATTGCTGTGTCTAATAAATGTGTGCCCATTTTAATTTAGCATCTGGTGGCTTTCCTTTAAAGGTACGGCGGCGAAGTTCTAAAAGAGAAAGGCGATGAATGTATGTAATTAGTACTGTGTGAACTTTGAAAAAAATGCTTTTTGTCAAGCGTGAGGCTGCGTAAAGCCTTTGATGCACAGAATGGGACTGCTGAAGAGTGGATGGACCGTTGGACCTTGCTTTGATGGCCTCGTGTACTTGTCACACACTTTAGCCATGCGCATGGTGACAACATTGACTCTGGAGTCTTGTGAAAGTGTAATGTGCGATGGCTGGGTAGACATAAACTAAAGAAGAAGCTTGTAAATATATTTTTTCTTTTTTTTTTTTAATGTTTCTGACTTCTAAAGTGCTTGTATAGCTTCTATCTGTGGCTTTAAACTGACAGTGCCCAACTGTTTATTTGATCTCTGGGTTGGAAAAGAGTTTGTTAGGGTAGATCTGAAGCAGTTGTCTGTCAGTGTTTGTATTTGTATACTCTGCAATTTTACTGTGAAAAAAGTTTTTCAACAAATAATGCCATTTTCTTTATGTCACTATTTGTTGGAGAGTTGAATGGTCTCTTTCCCTTGTGTATCTTACCTAGTGTTTACTCCTGGGCACCCTTCATCTTCAGAGGTGCTACATACCTGCCATGACACCAGAGCGGTACCTCTGATGGGAGGACACCATGCAAATGGTGACATAGTCCTGAAGTTGTTTGATTATTTTACGCCTCAGTATTGGTCCCAGAATTTTCTGGCCTTCCATGGCAATGAAAATGCTAAGAAGAGAGAGATTTAAAATATTTTAATTTTAAAGACTGTGTTATAAAATAATTACTGAATTCTTTATCCCATTTTATCATCCTTTTTCAGTTTTTATTAATCTACTGTATCAATAAAATTCTGTAATTTGAATTAGTTTTTAATAGCCTAGAATGTTACTGTGTATAGATATTTCCTCTTGAACATTATGTTCAGAAAATGCAAATTATTACACTATAATATAAAATCTGATATATACACATTAGAAGAGTCCCAGTGCTCCGTAACAATGTAAAGGTGATCAGAAGAAACATTTTTATTGATGCAGTGTGTCTTCATAAAGCTGTCCTGGAGCAGGTGCTTCATATTTTATAGTGAGTTGCATGTTTGTGAGAAAAAGTGCTGAAAACGGGGTGTGCTCTTTCCTATAAATTCACATTCACTCATAGCACGCGATAGGCTGCCCCATAACATAGTTTCCATCCAGAGTTTATTACTGTACTTTATTTTGGAGCCAAAAATTGTGTTTTCGGGGGGGCGGGGAGGGTGGGAGTGATATATCCAACTATATGAGCTACTGTAGGTGTCACAGTCTTATGAACTTTAAATGAAATTCCACTCTGTCCTCATGGGGAGAAGTGGAAGTTTATTTGTATTTAGAGCTGATCTTTGTTTTTTCTTTGTTGTAATCTGCAAAATTATAGAAACAAATTACTTAAGGCAGTATACATCTACAGTTTTATAAACTGTATTTTGAACCAAAACATAGGATACTACTTAATGCTTAGATAAATTCATTTTAGTATTTCAGGTGCTGTTCTTTTCTTTTTTTCATGGTTAACATCAGAAAAGAAAATCATACTCTAACTTATTAAATTTATCACATTGAGTAATGGAGCATTTTTCATATACTACACCATTATGTTTAAGATATATTTCCAAGATTGGTATAATAGATGGGGGATAGAATAAAGAAACTACTATTTTGGAAGATGACATTTTACTATTTTCCAATGTATATCACAATGGATGTGATTATTTTTCTTTCAGAGATTTCTTCATGTTAATGAAACTGCCTTTTATTTTTTAAAAACTGTTTTGAATTGTGTCTTAACTCCTTCAGTGTTTAAGTCCCCTTCATTTACAACAGTGCTGACACCCGTGATTGTGGGAGACTGCTGTACATCAGGGCAGCTCATGTTGGACCAAGATAGATGGTTTTTAAACGTTTCATTAGCTCCTTTTTCCCGAACACACTTTCTATTTCGGCAGTACAAAGGCATGTTTTAAATCTCTATAAAATAAAGAATAAGGGATAGCTTTGTATTTTTGTCATTGACTACAATAAATTGCACCAGAAATGTTTATGGAAGTATATCTTTAAGACCATTTTATAAAACATAACAAAAAATGATTGTGGAGGATTTTTATTTGCATGATCATAGTTAAGCAGATTTCACTGCACATTAATTCTGTACATCAGTTCACAAAAAGATGTTCATTGTAGATTCTGTTCAACGCCAATGAGTGTGTAATTTTCTAACGTGTCTGTCCACTTTTTGGAAGGATTACAATGTAAATTTCCCATTTTTCTATAGAAAAATAGGTGCAATAATGATCAAAGTTTTGATGTCCTGAGTCTTTATCTGAGGGGGATTATCTTATTATGTTTAAACTTAACATTTCATGTGCTAACATTTGGAGAGGCACATACTGTAACTAAAGTACAAATTAAGTATGTGTAAAACATTAACTGCTAACACTGGTTAGCAAACTCTTCAGTGGTAGTGTTCATTTTGGAAATATGTACTGTATACAATTAAGAAAATATTTAACTCACTGTAACAAACTCCATTATGAAAAGCTCATGGTTCTTCAGTGAGTTCATCTTGCTGCGCTCTGTAGCAAATGCATTTACTCTGCGTTACAATAAAATTCCTTGCTGCGGTGCAACAGGGAGCCTTTTCAGTGACCCCCACTGTATATGTAAGTTACAGACGTGGGTGAAACGCACACCGGGTGTTAAAGGCTACTTTACTTCCTGTATCTTCTTACCACTTGTAAGTTTGATTTTTAAGGTTTTCTTTGTGCCCTCTTGCAGAATGCCAGGAATTTGTAACTTGGGCGTATCTCCCCTACCGTACAGTATTATGCCACCATAATGAACAATTGGTATTTAGATAAATAACCAACTTTCAGATGCATTTTTGGGTTTTCTGTGAAGTTGAATAAACATGAAAACTGATATATAATTGTATTATTTTATTTATGTGAATCAATATATATATTTAAATATGTTTAAAATGGAGAAAGGCACATTTTGATGATTTTAAATTTTGGAGCCTTTGTTTCATGAAGAGAATATTTATTTCCCAGTAACATTTTCCCAACTTTTTGTTTAAACTCCTCATGCAAAATCTTGGCTGACAGAGATTTACTAAGCACTGTTTAAAGAATTGCATAACTGAAGAAATAAAAGTATAATATAAACTTTCAAAGTAAGCACTGAGAAAATGAATTGCTAATGGCAGTTTTCTTCATTTATTCAGCTGATACTTAGTGAGGGCCTGCCCTGTGCTGGCTCGTCACAAAGGGTCAGGTGTGACCAAGGTAGAACGAGCCCCTGCCCTTGGAAACTCTGTTACTCAGTACGTACCATTTAAGATCGTATGTCCTTACGGTGCAGTGACACTTCTATGATGTTAAAACGTCATTTAGTTTCTGTATGAAAACTTCATGCCTACTTTGTCTGGTAATAACATAGCCATGCAAGTTTTGTTTTAGCTGCTGTTTGCATGACAAAACTTTTTCTGTCCTTTTATTTTCAACAAATGTAAGTTCTTATATTTTAAAGTGTATGTGGTGTAAACATTTTATATTTTGGTCTTGTTCTTTTATTCAATCTTAGAATCTTTGTTCTTTAATTAGAGTGTTTAGACAATTTACTTCTGGTGTAATTACTGATATATAGTAGGTTTTAAGTTTACCTACCACCTGACTGTTTATTTTCCTTTTTGCCAATCTTTTCTTTGTTCATATATTTTTTCCTTTTCCTACTTACTTTTGGCTCAATAAAATACTTCTTACTATCCTATTTCATCTCTTCTGTTGGCTTTTTAGTTATGCCTTACTGCATATTATTTCAGTGATCACCCTATGTTGGCTTATCATAGTCTGTGTTATACTAGTGCTTTTTTTTTAACCGGTTTTTTTTTTTCCCCAATCACATTCGACATACAATATTAGTTACAGGTGTACAACGTAGTGATGCGTCATTTATATGACTTGGAAAGCTGTCACCTTGGTAAATCTGGTACCCATCTGACACCAACGGTAGTTACCACAATGCAAGTATGATTGACTATTCCCCATGCAGTACTTTACATCCCCGTGACTATGAACTTGTACTTCTTAATCCCGTCCCCTTTTCCAGCCACCCTCCCATCTGGCAGCCATCAAAATGTTCTCTCTATTTGAGTCTATTTCTGTTTTGTTTATTTTGTTCTTTAGATTCCACAAATAAGTGAAATCATATGACATTTGCTTTTAGCACCTCCTGAACAATGCAAGAATTTTAAACCAGTCCAATTCCATTTGCTGCCTCTCTGCTCTGTTCCAGTTATGAATGTATGTTGTGGTTCTAAATGCCATGTGGTGGTAACTGGTCAGTGTTCTCCCTTGTTTATCCAGGCAGTTTCTCTCTGCTTTGCTCTTTGTCTTTTTGATAGTTTCGTGCTTCCTTCTGAATTTATTTTCCTTCAGTGCCGGTCTGGTGGCAGGAAACTCACTCAGTTTTTGCTTGTGGGAAAGGTCTTTAGCACACCTTTATTATTGAGGGGTATTTTCATTGGCTACAAAATTCTAGATTGGAGGTGTTATTTGGCAGTTTGAATGCTGGCATTGCATTGTCATCTCCTTGCCATTTTCCGTTGCTAAGTCATCTGAAAACCTTTTTGCTATTTGTAGATAATGTCTTTTTTTTTTTCCTTGCTGCTTTTAGGATTTTCTCTTTCTCTGTTTTTAGCAGTTTGACTGTGATGAACCTACTGATGGTTCATTTCACTTTGTTTATCTTAGATTTACTGAACTCTTGAGTCTGTGGGTTGATGTACGCATGGTGGTCAAGAAATTTGTGGGTGAAGGGGAAAAAGTAAAAAAAAAAAAGCTATTGTTTTTCCTTTTTAAGCTCTCAGGATGAGTTGCAGATGCTGCCCCAGTGCAGCCCCCCTGTCCCCCAAAGACCCTTCTGTCTCAGGGCCTTCAGCCCAGTCTGTCTGTGACACTCTCGTACCTTCTCCCATGCAGAAGTGGTCTCCTGGATCTCAGAGCTTCTCTTGCATTCTTTCCTGGTTTTGCTGGAACTCCTCTTCAAGTGAATTCCTGGGAAAGGGTTATGAGAAGTGAAGTGTTGAATACTTAAAAGATCTGAATGTACACGGCTGTCCGGAAAAAATGCAGCCCTAAACTAGTGCTTTTCATACCGCATGGCTGGATGCTTTCCGGCAGCCCTCGTGTGCTTATCATCACATGTGATTGTCATTTGGCCAGAACGTAGACCCTGCCTCTTGAAGAAGTGTCAGTGGCTCTATAAGCCAAGCTCAGGGACAGGGATCATGTTGGCCATGCATGGTGTCATTCTCGGAAAACTCAATCTGTGCAGCGAGTGACTTAGCAGCAGGTATGCCCGCCCCTTCCCATGTCTCCCTCCTTCCCCGCCTGTCTGCATTTCGCTGCTACCCTGGGCTCACTCCCATGTCACGGAGACTTTGATTCATCTGTCCTCAGATCTTAGAGAAGTCGTGCTTGTGATCACTGTATTCTAATCCAAAGGGCAAGTACGACTGGAGTCCTTACCCCGTTTGCCTTTTGAGTCTTCTGTCCCCGCCCCTCCTTGGGGCTGCAGTTCTTCCTGCTGTGACAAACCTAAAGCTAGAGCATTTGAATGCAGACCGGGGCTAATTTAAAAGGAAGTGGTTTGCATTTGGAGAGCTGTGTTTCCTTGGCAGGAGGATTGTTTCTAATGTGGAGCTTCCTGGATGGATTGCTGTGTTCAGAGTTCAGAGAGTAAGTGACAGAGCTGTTTGGAGCTCAAAGTTGTGGTGCCACAGCGTAGTGGACGAAAGAACTCCCGAACGTGGTGTCATTGGGAACAGCGAAGTGGGGGGTGGCTTGTCACGTGGTTAGGAAAGCTACAAGGGAAGGTCTGAAGTAGTGGAATGTGTGGAGAGGGAGAGGATCTCTTGGGGCAAAAAGCCGTGCTGTGAGGCCTCGTTCCCTCCCCCACAGCACACACAAGTAGTGGGGGCTGAGCGCAGTGCCGGGCCTGGGCTGGGGGCAGCCGTGCGAGAGGTGAGACCCTCCCCCCAGGTGGCCTGGCTGGTCCACAGCACAGAATCCTGGGTACAGGAAAGGCCGGGGCTCATTTAAAAGGAATCTTGCCCAAGAAAGTGCCTTGCCAGGGTAAGCATCGCTCAGCAGTAGGCGTTGGGGGTGGGGGCACATTCCAAAGGCCAAGGGTGAAGAGGGGCTTCTGGAGGAAGGAGAGGTATCCTGAAGGGAGGAAGTTCCCTTGAGAGAATCTGCTAGAAACATCTGCAAAGCCGGGAGAGGTCACCTCCCACCACGGCCCATGTAAGAGCTTTCTCCCTGGGATTTCTCCCCACTCCTTTCTCTGCCCTCCAGGCCTCCCCAGGGAGCCACAGGAGCAGCGGTGAGTGGGGGGCAGGTAGAGGGGGCCTTGGGCACAGCAGGCTCCACCCCTGTGGCCAGCCTTAGCTTGGTGGGGAGGGGAGTGGGAGGGGTGGAAGTGCTAGTTAACGTGTTGGACCAAGCGCTCCCCGTTTGAATTTGAGACACAGGGCATAAAATAACCATAGGGGTTGTTTATTCAGCAGTGGTAACAGAGGCTTGGGCTTCCCGGCCTTTTACCCAGAGGCAAGGGCCATACCCTCCCCATGGCCTAAATTATAAGGTAGAACAGTAGTACAACGGTGACATTCTGAGTGCACCTCACTACTGCCCAATAAGTGTACCGGTACTAAGTGCTTTGAGAAGATGAGCCTCCCCGTTGGCTGGCAGAGGGGCGTCGGGGCCCAGGAGGGCTCCCAGAGTGGTGAGGTGTGGGAGGGCCCCGCCGTGGGTTCTGCCGCTGAGCCCGAGACAACAGAACACTGGGGGACAACTGGCAGAGAGCACCTGCAGCCCCTTTACCTTGGAAGGGCCACACAGGAAACGGCAAGGCTGCATCTAAATGGAGGGGTGGCCGGCTCTCCTGATCCGGGTCTCTTCCTACAGATACGTGAACGTGTGTGCACCTACTGCACAGGCACGGCACCGTGATTGAGAGGAGGTGCAGCAAACCCTTCCGGTGGTTAACTCGGGATGCTCCTGTTACTGGTGGTGGTGGTTAACCTATAAAGCAGGAAGGCAACACGTTCTTTAAGTGATAAAATGGATACATGACAGGCCTGTGGAAAATGGTTAAAGCAAAGGTCACGATCGTCTTCAGACGGCCTTACGCTGAATGATGATGTCCGGGTCAGTTTCTATGTGACTTTAACTTCATTTGACGTATAAACCGAAATGAACGTCACTCGTTAGATAAGGAAAAGAACCATTTGGATTGTTTTCTTAAAAAAAAAAAACATCAAAGCTAAAATCTTATTGTTGGTTTAAACATTAAAAAGTTCATTTCTTCCCTACTATCAGGGTATTTTTCTACCCTGGAGTTTTCAGCCTATCTGTGTCCTAGACTGGCTGAAAATTCCAGGGTAGAAAAATACACCTGGCACATTAGAGCAAATGGGGCTGGGGGCGGCATAGGGAAAATAGGTCCATTAAGACGGAAAGCATTATCACCACGTAGTAAAAGGCTCGTCTTACTGGGAATATATAATCTAATTTGTGTCCTGGTGAATGGACTCAAATTACCTGAACAAATGGGAAGACTAAGAGACAAACACATTATTATAATAACTGAGTTCATTCTCTGTTACTAAGTTGAACAAAGAAAAAAGTAGTAGATTCAGAATATTTGAGCATAACGTTGATGTGATGGGCAACTACACATTTTTTGGACACACATGTATCCTTTACAGAAAACTGTCCATGTATTAGCCTTATGGCTAATTCTCAACGGAGTTCGAAGAACTGATGTTGTGTAGACCACACTGTTTTCTGATCCCAGTACCATAAAGATAATTCAGAATTTTCATACATATGAAGATTGAGAGCATAGGTCATGAAATTTAAAATACTGGTGTTGAACCATGATAATAACATGTTAACAGTTACGGGATGGAGCAAATGTGGTACTTGGGGAGAAATTTATAGCATTAAAGCCTGATAGCAGAAAAGAAATAAATCTGAAAATGAATAAGCTAAGCACCTAACTTAAGATACTAAAAAACAGTAATTCTTTAAAAAGTAGAAGGAAAGTGGTAAGCGCAGAAATCCGAGAAATAGAAAACAAAGATGCAGTAGACAGACTTAAAAAGACAACAACTGATTCTTTAAAAACGAAATTACTGATTTTATTAGAAATATCTAAGGAGAGAAAAGTCAAAGGAAAAAGAAACCAAAAAGCACCAATAAGGTTAGGGATGAACAGCGGACGTAAGTGTAGATACAGAAAAGACAAAAAAGACAATAAGAGAGTTTTAGGAATAACTTTATGCCAATTAGAAAATTTAGGTGAATTGACAAATTTCTAAAAACAAATTATCAAAATTGAGCGAAGAAGGAAGTAAAACTTGAATCAATAGTTCAAAGATATTCCTGAAAAAAAGTTAAAGAACCAACTAGGCCCAATTTATTCTGTAGGGAAATTCTATCCAAGTTTTAAGAGATTGTAGAGAACAAAGAGGACGCTCCTTAGGTGGTGACAGACTATGGCACCGCTGCAAGTTGAGTATCACAGCAAGACAAAGCAGCATGGAAAAACTTCCAGGCCACTTACATTCAGGAACCTAGACAAAACATTCTAAGCAAATAGTCACTAAATGAATCTAGCCTTTTTTTTTTTTTAAGAGTAAAATGAATGAATTTTTCAAATTGGGTTTATCCAGGATTGCAAGTCAGAGACAAAACTACAGGATCGTCTCAGTAGATGCAGAAAAGGCATTTGATAAAATTAAACAGCCCTTCCAAATAAAAACTCTGAGCGAGATAGAAATGCTAATGCAGGAGCGCTGCCTCACTAATAAGGACGGTCTCCAGCAGCAAGTGCAGTTTTCCGTAGGGACTTGGCAGAAGTATAACCTTTTGAAAGCAGGAACAAGACAAGGATGCGCATTATTACTGCTGCATTGGACATTGTTTTGGAGGTCCAGGCTAGTGAAGGGAGACGGTAAAATGAGATGACAAGATTTGAAATGGAAGGACCGAAACACTGCAGATGGTTGGAATCTTCACGTAGAAAACATGTTTCCGTTCTGCTTCTTACGGGAAGTGGTTACTAATGAGCATCTCAGGTGCCACGCTGTGTGGCACATTACAGATGTTCTTATTTATGCCTTAAGTGCATGAAAATAGGATCGGGGAAACCGTGACAAATGCTTGTCCTTGCTCAGGTGTGTCTGTGTGTCCGGTGGCTTCGGGGCGTGCAGAGCAGGGCTTCTGTTTCTGTGTATCAGCAGGCTGGCCCCACGTTACGTTTGAAACGGGACGGTCCTGTTATTTTCTGTCCCTTTTGAAATGGGACGTCTGGTCAGCCTGTTTACTAGATATTTCCACTTAAGAGAACGAGATTTATGTCTGCCTGTCTCCCCACCCCCCTTCTCTCTGCCTCCCACCCTTCCCATCTCCCTCCGTTCTTCCAGTAGGAATTTTGTGGACCTCTGGCCGCAGGCCCCTGGTTGATATGTTTACTTCCACAGGGGCTCTGAACTATTTTTCCAGAAATAAACGGTGAAGTTTCCCAGGAAAAATGCCAGTGTGCCTGGCCTTGGTTTCAACATGACCCCTCCCCAACAGCTCCCTGTCCCCTTAGCCTGAGGGGTGTGACTCACTTCTGTGGGTGTAGACGCTGCTGTACTGCTTTTGTTCCCAGAGCCGGGGTGTGACCACGACGTTAGTGTATTCATTTTGCCCTTTCTCTGGCATTGTACTTCCTAACTCAAGATGTTCTGCACAGATCTCTTAAGAATCTCTGCGTAATTATCAGTGTTCTATGTGCAAATGCCAAGGTTGACAAACTGCTCTGAGAAATTTAATTAAAAGTATGCTATTTGGAAATTGAGAGTGGCATTTGATTTGCTCTGGAAGATAGTTGCACAGAAGAATGTATACTATGTAATAGTACGATGCTGGAGCCCAAGAGATGTTGAGCACCTATTGATTGATTCTTACGGCAAGAGCTTTCATGAATCGTTCCATGCAAATTGTGCTGATCCAATCTAATTTAACAGCGCCAATCTCTGCATAACTAATGGTTGTCAGGCCCTAATAGTTTACGTATGTCTAGCAATCGTCTAAATATGAAGGTTTTTAAACCTTTCTTAGAGATTGTTGGAATTGGGTTGTCCCATAATGTAAGGATTCACTACTATCTCCCACAGGCAGCATAGCTGTTCAGTTAATTGTTTTAGACCCACTTGAATGAGATTGCCAGATCAATATATTGAAACAGTAAAATGGCTGTCTTGCCATTTATGCAGTTACGGCTGGGTGTGTGATGCTTGCATTTTGTAAGGTTAAGTTGGTAAATATCCTTAGACTTGCAAAAAGCAACAGCTTCATTCATTACAGGAGCTCTGTTGAGCTCCTTATCAGAATATGATTAGGTTTGCATCAACGTTTTAGCAAAGATGGCTTCCTAATCTCTCTTTCTATGGAATTAATGCTCTGATCATAACTAACGCATGTGCGGTAAGAAGCCCTCTGATGTTACAATAACAACATTGCTATGAACATTTCTAGTATTGAAACTCTTCGAACCTTCTGATGTCTGTTGTGAAGACCTTGGCGTTTTGAGCGGATAGCGACGAGAAGGCACGTTTCATCATAGCGGTGGCTTTCGTTCGGAGGTAGGATCTTTGCGGTCGTCGGGCTTTTCCTCTTTGCTCCGCCACTGAACCAAAACCAACCAGAAGGGTCTGGGGACCAAGTCAGGCCCCAGCGGGTTGGAAGTGGAGTTGTTAGCATCTCAGGCTATAAAATTCAAATTCAGAATGACATTGACAAGATGAATTGTTGGCAGATGTGCCTGTTGGGAACGAGTGGCTTTGGGGTGAGTTAAAAGACCTAGGTTCTAGTGCACGCCTGAGATCCCAAAACAGTCAGAAGACGTTTTGAGCCTTAGTTTCCGTGTCTGTGAAATGGGTGAATAGACGGATATCTTTGCTGTATCTCTCCAGTAGGAAACATTGCTCCTCTGAAATAAAAATGAGAAAGGATCGTCACATCCAAATCAGAACTGGTAGGGCTCCTGAGGGCAGGTGAAAGGACCACATCACATGACACAGGACCGTGTGCGCGTTGAGTCATGACCGTGGCTGAGACGCCACTCTGTCCCTCTGCCCCCCTTACCGCTCTTCACCCCTGTGGCTGGAAAACGACGAGTGTGGACGTGTCCAGGCACTGCTGGACGCCTCTAGGATTCACAGCCCTGCCACTGGGCACCCCGCACGCAGTCACGCGGGGACAGCTGTGTTCGTACTGTGTGGGAACCCCAGGTCCCGTGCCGTGGTGGCTACAGAGATGCAGTGTCAGTCACAGTGACCTAGGCTCAGGTTCAGGCACCGCGTGTTTCTGAGGGTGCTTGTCTGTGTCATGACTTTTCTCCTCTATCTTCCTCTATCCAGAACCCGTGGGTCATTTGTTAGCTCACCTCACCCCTGTTCTGTTCCTTGGGGGTGTGGGGATCTTTTCGGTCCGGATCCAGGTGCTCCCACCGTACGTGTGCCCTGTAACACTCTCCTCCTGTTTGCGGACGCATCTCCTACTGGAAAAGCTCCAGGGCCGCGTGCAGTGTCCAGGACACCTCACGTTGCGGGTACCGTTTACCTGTCTGATTACGCTGGGCCAGGAATCTCGATCGTAATAGGACAGTTAATTGGGGTCTTCAGGAGTCTGGTGTGGGCTACAAGGAAAAGCAGATCGCCAGATCAATTGACTTAAACAACAAAGAAAATGTATCACACATATCAAGAAGTCTGGATCAAGGAGCCAAGGGAGGGTTACGGAAGGACCCAGATTCGTCACACGGCTCAGTACCCGGCTCGTTCTCACGGTTACAGAACAGCTGCAGCATCGCAGGTCATCACACCTCGCTGGGGTAACAGCAACAGAAGAAGCGGGATTGCCTGTGGGTCCCTTTTGGTTAGCAAAGATCCCTTTTCCACACTGCCCTGCCCACTCACTGCCTGTCAGATTTTTGCTAGTATGTCACTGACCAGCATGCTACCACCAATGACTTGGTAAAAGGGATAAAACCATCAGGATTTTTATTTAATTGATACCTCGTTTTACTAGTATTGGACCAGTTTATTCTTACGCCATCTCCTAGGAGAGAACGGTGTTCCCGGGAGACTGCAGGCGTCATTCCCACGTGGAAAACGTAGTCTTTGTGCCTTCATCGAGGGTTTGTCACGTCTAATTAAATGGACTTGGTGGCACAGGGAGTACTGAGTCCCGTTCTGGAAGGAGCAGGACATCCCGTAAGTTGCGGTGCCCTTCAGAGGTGGATAAGCTATAGCAATTTGTTCGGTTAAATTTTTTTAAAAATTTACAAAATAGGAAACTTGGCCACAAAAAAGAAGGAGTTTAGTAAAGGTATTTTTCTATTATTTAATCTTTGATAGCATTGTTTTGCAGACAAGGCAAATGATGTAATTTATTTTAAAATAATCTTGATGAGGTATTAGCTTATGGTTTGTATCTTAAGGGACAAGACCTCCCATGTGGAGTTCTTTTATTATTTTCTTTTAAATTTTGAAAATTCATTTGGGAATAAACTGCTAAATTGAAGGTGAGCGATTAAATTAAACACTTTTTCTAATATAGATTTAAATGAAATATTAATCATAGTGAAATCAGTTCTCACAAGCTTTTAGGAACAAATTTCCACCATTATAACATTTCAGTTATTGAAAATATTGAATTTATTATGCAATTTTTTAGTTAAGGTAAAAGTTCTTTGCACCGTGTTGGGGGTGGGGGGGTGGGGCGAGTACCTTCAGTATCCAGAGAAAATATTTTCTGCTGCTGATGTCGATTTTCTTTTATGCTTCTAGATACGTTCCCAGCAGGACGTTAATGTTGTTAAATTAGCTTATAATGGCTGTGGGAGAACACGGCCTCCTAGATAGCACATTATAATGCCCCTTCTGAGAAAAGAAGTACAGCTAAAGTTGGACCCAATTGTAAAAGCATGAAACTTATAAAAGCATGAAATTGCAACTTCAGGTGTGCACGAGTTAATGTCCTCTTTGTACAGTGGTGTTTCCAGTATATCATTCAGGCTCAACCACACAGACATGGACACTCCTGAGGACTGGGTTGCAAAGCTGTATCATCTGCTGACGAAAGAAAGGAAAGAAAAGGAATGGGGAAAGGAAGGGAAAAGAAATACCCCAAACCGGCCGGGCTGGTGCAGGAGTCGAGGATACTTGCAAGCTTGCTTTTTCTTCTGGATTTCTGCCCCCGTGCTCAGGCCCCACTGGGGGCGCAGCCATTCCTGTAGACGGACAGCCTCCGTGTCTGCGCCGGGCTGGCCTGCCGTGGTCTCTCCCCAGGATCAGGGCCAGCCCGGGTGGGGGAAAGGCGGGCAGAGGCCCTGTGGGGAGAGGCCTGGCCGGGTGGAGCCCAGGGCGGGGGCAGAGGGCAGCGATGGAGCAGAGATTCAGCAGGTGCTGGAACGGAAGAGCCCAGGACGATTTCTAGTCCAAACAAAAGTTTGAGAGAGGAGGCCAAGCTGGGGACGGTCACCTTTACTTTAAAAATGTCATTCCCAGGACTGATGATGTCATGAACACCAGCCCCGCGCGGGGCTCTCTGCCCCACCACCCCACGCGGTCGGTAAACAACTGGGGCCCTCAGCTCAACCGCCCAGGGGGTACTGAGTCCCAATCCCACCCGCACGCGGGAGCTTAGTGGGGTCCCGGCCCTGGCCCGGCCTTCAGACGGACCCCAGTGTCAGCTGCCACCAGGGTCACAGCTTCGGGAAGGACCCTGGTAGCAGGGCTCACTTCTGCTCTGCCCAGTGTCCGACCCCCAGAGAGCAGAAATGCGGGTGGTTTAAGCTGCTACGTTCTGGGCAGGCTGACCGGACGGTCCGTGTGAAACGGGCCAGGACCGTTGTTTTCTGTCCCGTTTAAAATGGGACGTCTGGTCAGCCTGGTTTTGGGGTAACTGGCTTCACAGCAGTAGACAGCTAGCACACTCTTAGTGACTTGTCCCTGCAGTGCTGAGACCGAGCTCATCCCCTCCTGCCTAGCTCCCCCCTGCAGCTCCTCCTCCTCAGCCACTGTCCTCGAAGCCCTGCCGTGGTCCGCCTCCAGCCTCGGGGCCCCTTCTCCCCCTCCCAGGCCCTTTACCCTTATTTCTAAGCCTCCAGTTCTGTTCATGTTCCTGGGTGATGCACCCCGTTTCCTGCCCGAGCGGCGTGTCCAGCTCAGCGGCCTTCAGAAAGCGCCAGGCTCCTCGGCGCACACACCCATGCCTGTCCCCACGCACGTATGCGGGTCCCCACCGCGTTGTCCCGTGTGGCCCGGAACCCCAGGACGGGGGTTCCCGACGGCCCGCGTCTCCTCGCGCTGCCTTCACCGGGCTGTTGGTTCACGGGTTCCTCGCAGCCTTCCACTGAGTGTCACGCAGATCACCCGGGACTCGGAGTGACCGCTCAGCTCTGCACTCCTGGGCTGTGGGCTGTTCACGGGTGGACACAGAGCCAGAGGCAGGAGCTGGGTCCTCCCGGGACACCCCGACATCCCAGCCAGGGCAGGGACCGGGCAGGGACCGCGTCCAGTGCTGCACTTAGTGCACGCGCGAGCCTGCAGGTCAGAGTGGGACCGTCAGGTGGGCATCCCAGCCCGAGCGCTGCCCAGCAACACTCGGGGCCGGCCGGGCACTGAGCTAGAAGCACTCTGGGCCCCACGACCCCACGGCAGTGGCCGGAGGAGGCTGCCTGTCCTGGGCCAGGGGCCTCCGCCCTGGGGTCCCGACGTGCGGCCTGAGGTCACGGCCCCGCTGAATGCGCTCACCGTGGCGATCCCTGGTGTTTGTTTTGGGTTTTTTTTAAGCTTCTGGAAATGCAAATAAGAACAGAAGGCCTTGGAAAGCTCTTTCGGTGTAAGGCTGTTCCATGAAGCGCACGCGCACATGTAAGGGCCCCCGGGGACAGGGAGCCAGCCTGTGGAAGCCCCCAGGGGGGTCCACCAGCTCCTCCAACACAAGACAAGAGCTGGTCCAAACCGCCAGCCCCTTCCTGTTTAGGGACAGCCAAAGTTCCACCACCAGTAGAGCGGACAAAGCTGGCCCATCAGCCGTGCAGGGGTGCTAGGAAGACAGCTCCTTCACCAAAGCTTAAGAGACACTCCATGAGTTTTTGAAAAGAGTGGGAGGCAGCCGAGAGTTAATTGTTGATGTCAGTGACCTTGGGGATGCGAAATGAGATTCTCTTTTGTTCTTCTGCCCTTGGGGGTGGGCTCCTTCTCCTCTCACACGTGCCTGCAAGTTTACCATCTGTGGTCAAGGTCAAGTGGGCCCCCTCCCGCTCCCTTGTCATTGTAAGACGCCTTTCTGCTGAAGCAATCAAGAATCCTTTAGGCAGTTTCTAGTGTTCACATAAATAAATACCCTCTTCTTCAAGTGCCTCTCCGAAGCTCCAGGCAGAGAATTTGTGATGGAAATTAGAGATGAGCCATTGTTGAGAACTACAAAATGGTGGGGTTATTATTGTTATTAATTAATCAACCTAAAATTGTCCCCCCCCCAAAAGAAGTCCAGGTGACTCAGCCTGAGAAAGATGAGGCTGGGCTGCACCTGTTCGCTTCTGTGAGTCCCATCTGCAGAGTAAGAGGCCAGAACGGTGAGGCCCGGCCTGTGGGTGGGGCCTGCTGGAGAGCCTGTGGGCGGGGCCTGCTGGAGAGCCTGAGGGCGGGGCCTGCTGGGGAGCCTGAGGGCGGGGCCTGCTGGGGAGCCTGAGGGCGGGGCCTGCTGGGGAGCCTGAGGGCGGGGCCTGCTGAGGAGCCTGTGGGTGGAGGAGGGCACCGTGGGAGCTGCTTTGGATGGAAGCTAGGATTTCTGGAAGGAATCGGGTGTGGGGCCCATTGAGTTTTTGTTTCCTCCTTCCACTGGAAAGCACCCACGCCATGCTTTTGCCTTTCTCTGGATCCTTCGGCTGGCAGGGTGCCGTTACAGAGGAATGGCCTCCCGGCAGGAGCCTGGTTTCTCCTGCACTCGGGCCCCAAGTCCTGGCTGCTACCTGGAGCTTTGGGTTTGTCACTAAGAAGACAAGCCAGCAAAGAAAAACGTTACCGTCATGGGGCTGACTCTGGTTATATTGGGGAGATGGGGGCAGGGAAGGTATGTCTGGAATTCTTGGTGCTTCTGGTACCAAGACGTCACTATCAGGCAGATAAAGCAGCTATCGCCTGACACGGGGGTGCTGAGCGGGGACTTAGACACGTCAGAGATGAAGGTCTCAGTTACGTGACGAGGTAAGCGACCCATCTGGGCAAGTTGGGCTAGCAAGCCAGACAAGCAGAGTTGCCTGAAGGCGAGGAGAATCGGAATGGATTCTAGATGCAGAGGGATAAGGATCAGCTGGAGCCTTTCGGAAGTTGTCACCGTCACCACCTTGAGGAGGCACTGACTGGACAGAGGATCCGGGTGGTGCATGGGCGGGTGGTCCAGCCGCGGCTGTCGCTGCCCTGCTGGGTGCCCCACTCCCTGCCAGCTCAGAGTGTTCTGCCAGTCACCCCAACAAAGGGACCCTCACAACCGATCCCTAGACCTGCTGATTGCCGGGAGGGGGCTGGACCACACGGGGCCGGCAGGGCGAACGCTCGTGCTCAGTGCGAGTGCTGAGGCTTTCCGGGGTCCCTCTCCCGAGGCAGGCTCCCCTCGTCGGAGGGGAGGCCGCCTCACCCCGCTTCCCTCAGCCCTGCCGCCGCCTCAGTCACAGCGTACAGGCTGTGCCCGGTACATGGTCTGGGGCTTAATGTTATTGTTTGCGCTTTCCATAGAGATTTGTGTAGTTTTGTCTTTCTTCAAAGTCATTGTTTTCCTTTTCGGTGATTGATCTTGGTGGGGGCCCCTCCCGTCTGTACGTGGGCAGCTCTGGTTTCCTGTCCGCGGTGGCCCCCAGCACCCCGCAGGCAGAGGGGCACTGCTCCTCTCTGTTGCCCTGTGAAATCAGGTCCCACCCAGCCTCGTGCGTGTTCAGCTCTTGTCCTGTCACCCACGTGTGTGTGTGACATCGCACTGGGCTGTGGGGGCGGCAGGCGCTGTGTAGATGCAGTTGGCATGGTGACCGTGGCGCCGCTTCAGAGGCCGCATCTGCAGGAGGCCACCGACCCACGGCCTGTAATTTGCTGTCCGGGGGGAGCAGATACCCCGGTTGGAGTGGAGTGTCACGTCCTGCCTATGACTGGACCCAGGTTTTGCAGAAGGCTTACTGGGGCCTTTTTCCAGATAACTGGCGGCCTCTGAGTGGTAACAGTCCGTCACCCGCGTGCCGCATGCCAGAGAAGATTCTCCAGGCTGCGTGAGCAGTAACGCGTGGGATCCTCACGGCGGCAGTCTGAGCTAGCGCTCTCATGATGCCTGTTTTACAGACGAGGAAACTGAGGCAGTAATAGACATCAGGTACCTCCCCTGAGACCACACCGTCAGCAACTTAGGGACCTGGGATGTCAAGTCGGGCTTTCTGGCGTTCTCACTACAAGTGCCTCTCAGAGAATTTTAAACCTGACATGCCCACCGCCGCCTCCCTCACCCATCCATCGAAAAGCCAAGTCCCTTTGGAAGGAAATGCCTTCTGGGTAATGACTGTGCCTTTAAGAAATCCTTCCAATCTCTTCCGTCCTCTTCCCAAGCGCCTTCTTGGCGATCCGAGTTGGTGGACAGCGTCCACGCTCCACAAAACCTCTGGCCAGGGTGTGGGAAGCCACAAGAAACCCTGGAAACAGTGACAGCAGCTTGGAGCCCGCTGAGTTTTTCCTGGAGGCATCGGGATAGAACCTGGCTGGAGATGGTGCGGTTCGTGACGTGTGTGAGCAATTCCGGGAACTGGCTGCCTTCGTGGCGTGCGCGGGGACCGAGGCTCCACACGCTTTCCGCCTTACGTTTTCAGTGTGGACGCGAACTTCTCTGCATTCTGCTGTCCCCACAGCTCCGAGGGGTGTTCTTCTGTCCCTCGGGTTTAGTAGGGCGTCTCCCTATCCTGTAGAGCTGCCCTGGACATTTGAACGTGCACTTCTGATCGATCTGTATTGTCAGATGGACAAGCTGGGTCTAGGTCTGGTAACTCTGGGCAACCACTCACATCTTTGGGGCTCGGTTTCCTCACCTGTAAAGTAGATGGGAGGGACGAGGGGACCCCAAGGCCTGTGAATGGTTCTGAGGCCTTTTGGCCACATTTCTGGAAGGCTAACGTTTCTACCCGTGTTTCTTGTGCGCGTGTCCACACTGCTCAGGCTTGGAACTTGGTTTTGGCATCGCGCCTTCAGATGACATCTTGTCTCGGAAAATAACGTGTACCCCGTGCTCTTACGGCCTTCCGCGTGTCTCAGCAGCGAGACACGGGCGTCGAGCGGTTGTGATCCTGGAGGACGGAATGGGCAGCCCCCACTCTCTCCTTACTCCCCTCCTTGGCTCCTCACGTGAGTGTTGGACTGGTCGCTCTGCAGCACCCGTGAGGCAGTGACGTGACGGGGGCAAAGGTAGGAGAGGAGCCTGGGGTAAGGACACCGGGAGGAAGGCCAGGGGCGTACGGAGACCTCACCCTGGGTCCCACGTCGAAGAACCGTGTCCCTGGGCCGCGTCCCCCTCCCGAAAGATTAGGCTGCGGCCGCTCCTCCTGCCCACGCGGGCCGAGCAGGGCGTCTGGACCCGGAACTGGGGCTCACCCTGCCCTCCCGGCCCGGCCCGTGCTTTCGCAGACGGTCGGAGCACGGGCTGTGAACGACATACGCGTCCTCACCTCGCTTCACCTCAGCTTTAAAAGCGCCTGCGTTTTCCAGTTGCTTAGTAACGGCCCGCAGCGGCCTGTCGCGGGGGTCTGGCTGCAAAATTTCCGGATCGCTTGGGAGGGGGCGTTAATCGCACATCATCTTAACGGGAACAGGGGGGCTGGCTCTGGGCCGTCTGGAGGAAACAGCCGCCCTGCGAGGCGCGGGGTTCATCCGCCAAGGAGCGCAGGCACAGGGCGCGGGACACGTCCCTGCACGAGGGTGTCACGGCCGCCACGGAGCACGGAGTTTCAAAGAGCTGACGGACCGGAGAGGGAGGTGGCGTGTGTTTTTAAGGAATTATTTCTCTCCAGTGACTTAGAAAATTGCATTTGTCACGACCGCGAGTGAGGCCTGACGCAGAAGCAGGGAGACAGAGCCGAGCTGGCGCGGGCGGTCCCCTAACTGTCCTGACGGAGGGGACATCGGATCGTCTCACTACGCCGTCGCACTCTGCAGTCAGCAAGCACGTGTCCGGCACTCGCCCTAAGCAGAGGCCTACACGCAGGGGCAGGTCACCGAAATGATGGCCGTCTGTCCCCGGAGAACGGCGGCGTTGGGGAGAAGGCAGCGACGCCCCTGCCGGGCCACCCAGGATGTTACAACACTGAGACACCGTGTGTGTGCAGCGCGCCCCTGCCGATCGCAGGGCACCTACTCTAGGTGTCCGCCCCATCGGAAGTGGCAGAGGGAAGACCGGGCGGGACCAGTTGTGTAATGACGTGCAAAGCTTCTGCCAGAAAATGACACGCCACTCCTGCTTACGTTGCACGGGGTGGGCAGGTGCGTCGTCACGGCACATGTCATCTGTGTCCATCACCATCAGGGAATCGTTAAACGCACCGAAAGAGTCTCTGAAAACACTTCGCCGAAGCCGGACGTGGCCTCTCACAGCACCAGCTGGTCCGCGTGTGCAGGCGGGCTCCTAGCACACTCACCGGCCCGCCCTCCAGGACGTCATTCTGGGGGGAGTGGGCTTTTACTGGACTGAGGGGAGGGGCCTCTTGTAGTGTATAAACCTCATGAGTGGTTCGAGTTCACTGCCAGGCCCTTAACAGAACCCAGACCTGCGGCCTGTGAACTCTGAATCCAGTGTGCACGTTCCACCTGCGATGAGGAAGCTCTGCCGGGATTGTTTGCTTTGGTGTCTCCTCCCACCCCCCGACTGGAGAGCCCGGATTTCAGGACGGACACGCTCTGCTGGGCAGGAATTAGCCCCGACCTTTGTCCTCGCGGTGTGGGGCACCTGCGTGCGCAGTGTGAACGAGTGGGAGGCGCAGGGGAGGACAGATCGATGGCCAGCCTGAGGCCGGTCGCGCTCTGGGGAGCCTCTCGGGTCCGGTCTGCCTCGGGCACCTTGTCATCGTCCCCACGCGCCCTGGTCTTGCTGTCGATCTCAGTGACTCTTGCTCCACGTGTCCCCTGCGACGCCTGCTCGCACACGGCTCCTGACCGGTGGCAGCATCGTGACCCCTGTTGTTGCAGCCCTCTCTGCCTCCTGTGCTGTCTCGCCCCGCCCTGGTTGCAGCTCCATTCACACTGTGCGGTTCGCTTGAAGGAGCACGTGGCCGCTGTAAGTGTACGCAGCTGTGTGTGCTGGTACTGGTGCTGGATAGAATAGTGTCCCTCTCCCCCATTCAGTCCACCCAAAACCTCAGAGTGTGACGTTATGTGGCAGTAGGGTCTTTGAAGATACAATTACTGCGGTTAAGCTGAGGTCACACTGAACTTGTGTAGGCCCTCAGCCAGTGACTGATGTCTTTATAAGAAGAGAAATCAGACACACACACACACACACACACACACACAGGTGGTGACAGGCACCACTGGAAGCTGTGAAGAGGCACAGAGGGACCCTCCCCTAGAGCTGTCAGGGGGAGCGTGGCCCCGCTGCACCTTGATGTTGGACTTGCACCTTCTACAACCGTGAGAGAATATATCTCCGCTGAATGCCTCTAGCGGAAGGAGCATCTATGTGTTTGCTGTTCGCGGCACCCAGCCCACCTGGTGACAGTAAACCTCGTCTGTCAGTCTTCTCCACATCCCCAACCCCGGCCTCCCTGAAATGCTTGGTCACTGGGAGGAAGGATTATGTGATGCCTGGAGCTGTGGAAGCCATCTTGGCACCATGAGGTCACAAGGTCAAGGATAAGAAGTGCACCCGCTGTGGGTGCCCACAGGTTTTGACTGTATTGTTGCACGAACCCTGGGCCACCTCCCTGCAGCCACTCGCTGGCGAACAAAGGCCGTCCTTGTGGTTTAGGCCACCGGCCACCCACTGTGCTGCACCGTGAGGGACATGAGGGACGCCATGAAGGTGGGGGAGAGGAGTGGGGGGGAGGGTAGGCGAGGAAGGGGAGTGTCACGGGCCCTGAACAATGCGTGGTACGGAGAACTGACGACCTTTGCCTAATCAGCTGTGTGACCTTGGGGGACTCACTCTTCTCCCGAGAGAAGCAGCATTTAACTAGAGGGGCTGCACGATTTTTGCCCTTCGCACATCGACTCGTACAGTCAGGTCTCTGGGTTTCACAGTTGCGCAAGTGTTCACAGAGGGTTTGGAGAACTTGACTGCACCTGAGGCAGATACTGAGACTAGGTGTCCTACCGCAAAGGCTTAGCTCTGGGCTGGTCAACAAAATGAGTTTCTCTTTCATCTCTGAGTTTGTGTCTGACGGGCCCGACTGGCTCGAGGGGCCGTCCAGCGGACACTCATGGGACACCTTGTCTGTAAAAAGTGGTTTGCAGGCGAGGAGCAAGTGCTTCCTCTCCAGGAGCAGGTGCCGGCCCGAAGAGAAGCCTGCTGGCTAACGCCATGCCGTCCAGAGTCACAGGAATTCCAGGGACAGGTGTGGCCCTGCTCTGGGGACAGACCTAAGGGGACACACCTTCTGAATAAGTCCGTCCATTTATCCAGTTTCTGGTTCTGCAGAAGAGAGCTTTGGCAGGATCCCAGATCCTCAGCAGGGAAGAAAACGCGCCTATTCTCTGTGGAGCCGGCGGCGTTTGCCCACCAGGCCTCTGCAGAGCAGACCTGCTGGGGCCACAGGCTCGTGCAGCTGCCACTGTCCCTCCCTGGCCGCTGGCCGCAGGCGCCCGGCTCAGCCAGGCGGCTCAGGTCTGCCACCTCCCCCGCAAACCTCTTCCCTGAAGTCTTCCTTGCTCTCACCACCCGGAAAGCCCGGGGCGGCCCCTTCCTCCCAGTTTCTCCCGCCTCCTGTTAGTTCTCGCTGTCGCCCTCCCTCCCCGGCCGGCCGCCCACTGCTACGTTCCCGAAGGCGTCCTTGACGTGGAGCAGGTGTTGCTAAAATCCACCGAAAACTCTGGCGTCAGATGCGATCCTACAGGAGTATTTTCCAGTATTTTAGCTCTGTAAACATGCTGGTTAAAAATGGAATTCGGGGGACCCTCCCCCCCCAAGAAACCAGAATCACCGTTTCCTCTGAGTCTAAAACCAACGGTCTTTCCGAGGTCTTCCTCTCCTAGAGTTACTTTGTTGCAGCCGCAGGAACACCAGAGGGGACTTGCGGAGAGAAGTGGCGTTGCTTTACCTTTGCAGCCACCACGCCTCTGTCCCCGGTGTCTGCATGCACCGGGGACACGTGACGTAGCAGTAAGACGTCACAGAGCCCCTACCTGTGTCCTCGCTCACTGCTGGCCCACCCCTGCGGGCTGGGCTTTGCAGAACTTCGCCGTCGGTCCCTTCATTCACTTCTCTGACTGGAACTAGGGTGCATGAGGCACAGGCTCACACCGCCCCCCGCCGCGGTGCCCGCCCCCCGCCCCCCGCCGCCATGCCCGCCCCCCCCACCCCCCCGCCGCCGTGCCCGATCCCTGCCCCCC